>OX457049.1:22242561-22407561 GCA_949752735.1 Lumbricus terrestris | reverse complement strand
ATGTCACAAATCCAGAGGGTATGCGAGGTGATTATTTGAAATTATTTTTTCACCATAGGAAAGCTGAACACTCTAGTGCAGATGTAAATAAACAGACGAAAACAATAATACACTGCTATGAGAATAACAGAAGTGGATGGCAGTCGTTGAGTCAGACTTCGACGACGATCTTTTGACAGATTTCAAAGAATTATAGATCTCACATTCGGGCTTTGGAGAGTCTGGGTTTCTGTATCGAGCAGGATAGCTTGTATGCATATTTGATATCTTTGTCCAATAATACGTAGCCTATCTATACAGTTATGTTTCTTCAGAAACATCGTGTTTTACGTTTGATGGCTGCTGCAGGTGGCGCCAGCAGAACTGGAATCGCTGATCCTAACTCATCCTGAAGTGGCTGATGTCGGAGTTATTGGAGTGCCAGACAAAGCAGCTGGAGAACTTCCGAAGGCTTTCGTTGTTCGCAAACATGGATCAAAAGTCTCAGCCGATCAGATTAAGCAATTCGTTGCAGGTTAGATACTCTGTTTAGACGGTAACAGTTTAAATGAGGCAACGAGCTTGATCTGTGTTTGCCTTAGAAAACATGACCGAGTCGTTCCAAGTCGTTGGGAGAGATGCGCCTCATAGTTAAATTTCAAGTCGCCATTTTTAGTAATGTCCAATGGATGAATATGGATGTTACACGCACTAAGAAAAATTGGGCATGCGGGCAGAGTAAGTTGAAGCCCCAAATAAACAAACATCAGGACTTTTCAAATTAATCCATTGCAGATTACTCTACCGGATGATAATGATCGTTTAAAAACTATTTTTTACCGCACCTAGGTGCTTATACAATTGCAAAATCCATTTAGAACTACACAGTCGTTGTACAATCCTCGGGACAACTATCATACAATGAATCAATAATTATTAGGATAACTCTGTAAGCCATTTTGCTCCTTGATCATAACCTCGTCGCCAACGTTTGTGTATTCGACTGTGACCATACGAACTGTTCGCCTGTTAGATTCTGAAAGCCACTTGTACGATTTTAAGACCTTAACTAGCTCAGTATAAGTGACTCGGTCAATACGTCCCAGTAATATCCAATCAGCATCCAGCGTTTTGCTGCGCTAACCAATTAAATACTCTACAATATCAGATTCACATTTCGGTGTGACATCGCGCGCTTTACAGATGTATTTATTTAATAATAACAATAACAATGACAGTGACAATAACAATAGCAATAATAATAATAATAACACGGGAATCCAATCGATTAATCACCTATCTGTGGAGAGAAGTGAGCGAAACAGTAGGCCTAGACAATGGAAATTCACTCTTAAAACTGACGACCTAATTGATGTAATTAATTGACCTATTCCAACAATTAATTTACGACACATGTTGTTCTACTTTTAGGAAAAGTTTCTTCGTTCAAACATCTTCGAGGTGGTGTTGAATTCGTTGCAAAGATTCCAAAGTCAGAGACGGGAAAGATTCTGCGTCGAGTCCTAAGACAAAGCGACGAGAAACAAAAGAGCAAGCTCTGACTATGCCACACTCTATCGTGGCACCGATCAATGTCTTGCACGAGCCTTTTCCGTAGGTCGACGTCAAAGTGACTGGCGATGAACAATATAAAGTAACACGTAGCCTAATTAGTATTAATTTCTCACATATAATAATAGGCCTATTTCTAGATAATTATTATAACATCCCCCAGAAACCAGACCTGTTGAGATTTTCGCAAACGGCGATGACAATAATTATACTGAATGATTAGTTCACTATTTGAATTAGACGGAATCACAATTTCTACGATTCAAACCAATGGCTCGTACGTCGTACATTTGTAATGTTTGACGATTCCAGCGTTTCATTTGCTGAGCGCCTTTGCCAAACTTCTTCGAATAAAATCGCCCGTAATATTAATTAAATTGATGCGTCTTTGTTCAACTTATTCACAGACAGACGGCCTGCAATGCAATTGACGTCATTATTAATTAAGCCATACATTATTTTAGAGTATTGTTGCGTCACTTACTATGTAAGGTTTTTACAGATATTAGCAACCAGTTTTCAATCGGTTTTAGTGAAGGAAAAGCTTCACAGCGCGAACACTACAGTAACTGTTGCCAAATATCTACCGTTTAGTGTCAAAGAATTGTTGAAAGCCATGGTAACGAAAGTGACGATTGTTTATACCTTCTAGTCAGACGTAGGATATATATATATATATATATATATATATATATATATATATATATATATATATATACTGATGGGTTCAATGTCGATATCGCGTGTGTAGGATAACTATGTTTGGATTATGCTATCACATAATATTATATTCACACTGGGTGACGAACATATTTCAACGAGCCAGCTTCCAATAAATATTATTGTTATAGGGAGCCAGCGAATCGTATCGTTGTTAGGTTCCACGACTCTCTACGACTGGTTCTTGTCCTAGGATGGGCTTTAGTCACGGACAGTTGACGTTGTTAGCCTAAAGGGTGACACCTGGTGACAGACTGGTTCTATTTAAGGTTTGACTTCAGGGGGCGTGGAAGCTAATAATAAGAGAATGAGAGAATAAGAGCTGAACCTTTAAGGGACCTTAACATAATGGACTCGGCTCGTAACATCGTATATAAAAATTTATAGAGCGCTTCTCAAAGCATAGACTATAATTCAGAGGCGCTTTAAGCACAGAAGTCCATGGAAAAAGAAACGAGATTAAACGAGAGAGCGAGAGGATGCAGACATGAGCATAGCCTGTAGAAGTGTGCATGGGAGGCTGTCTCATGCGTAGGGACCTATCATAGCAATTAAAATGCTTTACTTTGAGTCAAGGCACACCGAACACGATGGACAAAGAGGTAAAAACGGTCGGTGGAACCCAAGGGACGAACAGATGTCGCTGTGGAGGCACATACGCATAATATAGCCGTGAGAGAGGTAGTTGGTCAAGATGAAGTTGAGATTTTAAGAGTAGCAGGGTTTATTGAGCCCGAGAGGTGATAGGGAGCCAGCTTAAGACTGCAGCCATAAAAGTGAAAATTAATTCATTACTCACTATAGCGATTTAAATGGCACTCCTTCAAAGTCATTACCCAGGAGCGCTCCCGACTCAACCTCGGCTGGAAATGTGGGACAAACCGAGGAAGGTCTGCTATGAGCCTAGAAACGGCTTTTTAGGCTGACTGGAGGGTGAGGCAGGGTGAGAATTGCCGGGGGGGTTGGGGGGTTTCGACCCCCCCAGTCTTTCTTAGAGCCCCATGTTAAAGTATGTTTTTTACACCCCAATTCCAAGTGGATAATGGTCCAACCCCCCCAGTTATTTTTCCACAATTCTCACACTGGGGTGAGGTAGAGCCGCGTCTTGGGGAGACCCATGAAGAGCGAGTTACAGTAATCCATACGAGAACAGAGAGTCTAAATGCATGCACAACTGTGGTAAAGATGGTGGAAGGGCAACAGATAGCGACGTAGTGTGTAGGATATGCAGAAGAACGCCGCCTCTTTGGACGCTGTCGAGTTAGCATAACAATACCCATTATACCCGTACAAAAAACAACCTCCTGACCCAATACTGATTTATAATTTGATCCGTTTGGAATGTTTCCCGACGTATTTAGATATAAAATTCAACGTGTGCAGCTCATAAGAAAATTAATAAGGAAATAAGGAAAAATAGTTAAGTGAACATAGAATCAAATATGTCTGCCGTAATTAAACTTGTGGGCTCTGCTTTCTTTCTATTTAGTATTCGATGCAATGAGCGATATTAGAGAACGATGGTTTAAATGAAGCAACACATCAGTGCTTTGTAATCAACGAGAATCGATCCGCATTAAAAAAAGTAATTAGTTGCTTGCAGTTTTGAAATTTATTCTTAAACGTGAGACTTTTTATGGAATAACTTTTCAACGTAATCAACCAGCTTAAGATAGAATTAAAATGTTTGATGGACTGTACCGTGCTGTATCAAAACTGTGGATTTATATAGCACCTTTGGAAGAACTATCCAGAGGCGCTCCCAGCACGAAATCTCCAGAGGAAGCCAATCGCCTTTACTACGGAATGAGAGATTTGATGAGGAAAAACGAGACTGTGGCTGTACTGGGATCATGTGATGTCACTTGGTAAAATATAAGTTTTGAGCGCCTCTGAGGAGTTCTCTTGAAGTGGCGCTATATAAATGTACGATTACAATTACAATTTGTGACATTGTAGAATGTTGAAGACATCCAATGGGTTTACTTGCATGTGGAAACGTGGAAATGCCAGTTTTAACTTCCACCTCAGTCGGAAACTGTCCTCGGCCACACCGTACAGCGTCGTTAAACCAGGAATTATTCATCCGCTTCGGTCCGTTCCAGACGAAATCGCAAGACCGGAATACGTGAAAGCCAGCTTCCTATCAAAGATCACCCACAACATCTTTGTAAAAACGACGAAGCCAGATATAAAGTCGAGCGGTGACATCGAGCGAATGAAAGACGCTTGTCGAATTGCCCGACTCGTTTTAAATGTCGTTGGTGAAAATATTTGTCCAGGAGTGACTACCGATGAACTGGATAGGATCGCTCATAACGAGTGTGTTGCGTACGGTTCATATCCCTCGCCTCTGCTCTACAAGGGATTTCCAAAGTCCATCTGTACATCGGTTAATAACGTCGCCTGTCATGGAATTCCAGACAATCGCAGCCTCTGCGATGGTGACATCATCAACGTGGATGTCACGGTAAATTATCTTTTATACAAAGTTTTCTTTGTGTCATGATAATTTTTATATAAAGATTCATGTGTTACGTTAAATTTTTAACGCAGCACATGATTAAAGATTCACGAATGTGTTATGCTTAATTTTTTATAAAGTTTCATGTGTTATGCTAAATTTTTTATAAAGTTTCATGTGTTATGCTAAATTTTTTATAAAGTTTCATGTGTTACGGTAAATCTTTTTATAAAGTGTTTTACAAGTGTAAAAAACACTTTTATAAAGTGTTTTACAAGTGTTTTACATTATGGTACATGTACTTCCATCTGTGCAGGTTTTGACTAATTTCTTGAATTATACTAAATTGTTTGCTGTAGTTGATGATCTTTGTTATGATAATTTTTGTATAAAGATTCATGTGCTACACTAACTTTTTTAAAGATTCATATGTTATTTTGTATAAAGTTTCATGTGTTATGCTAAATTTCTTATAAAGATTTATTTGCTATGGAAATTTTGTTAGAAAGATTTATCCACAGCTGTATTATACTATTACTTGACCATGATTTATGACGCGTGAGTGAATAAAACTAAATGCCCTTTGAAATTTAGAACGTATCAACTTTCACTTTAATATTAACTGTAATGTTGTGCATCTGGTCACCTGGTGCCGTCAGCTCTTGGAACTCTGGCGACAGTTTTGATGTATCCTCTCCAGTGACTCCTCTCTCTTGTCGCCTCTCTTAGCTGCTCCAGGCTCATGCCAGACTTTTCCTGTACCTCATCCAACCATCTCTTCCTTGGTCTTCCGCGTCTCTTCCTTCCCTCACCGCATGCCGTCATCAGCTCCTTTTCCAAACCGTTAGATCTCATCACATGGCCGAAGTAGCTCAATTTCCTCCAAGTTGCTGTTTGCTGCAGTGTCTCTTCCCTCTCTATTCCGAGCTCCCTGCGCACCGATTCGTTAGTTCATTTCATGGATGGAGAAGAGAACTAACTAACTAACTAATGTTGTGCATGACAAGTTATTGATGTAGTCACTGCTCATTGATTGCGGTGTATAAATAGGAGCAATTAATTTTAACATCTAATTAATTGCAGTGTGTACTACTGTGTAGGGCACCATTAGGTAGGCATAGTTAATTTTTTTACAGCTTGCCATGTATAAAGTAAGTTGGTAAATAAGTATATTCTTTTATACATCCCGCTGCCAAACAGCACTCTTGTGGGACACGGTGGTGTAGTGGGTATGAGTGAGCATACAAATAAACAGCCTGGTGAACAAGTATCACATGTAGAATTCACATAAAACATTAACAAATTTTGTAAAGACTGAACAAACGAATTAGTATGTAAACAACATTCTAAGAATAAATGTTTTCCTCATTCTATTGTCGGCTCTTAGCGATAACTGGATAAATTGTGGATTTTGTTTACTTAAGACCATAAAACTGATTAGAATGTCATTCACCGGCCATTTTAGATTGTTACGTGATGATTGGTTACAAGTGTTTTACATTATGGTGCATGTAATGTACTTCTATCTGTGCAGGTTTTTTATCGAGGGTTTCACGGTGATGTGTCGGAGACGTTTCTCGTTGGTGATGTGGACGATGGAGGGCGACACCTGGTGACGATTGCGAGACGTTGCAGAGATGAAGCGATCGCAGTTTGTGCACCAAACAAATGTCTGTCTATCATTGGAGAAACTATCAGGTAGAGAACTTCAAGTATAACTTCATACCTGACTAATCTGCTATTCTGCACAGGTGTGGCTCTGTTTAAACTGCAAGGATGCAGTGCCATGAAACTGAATGAATAAATAGTTGTGAACTGTAATCTGTAGATGAAATTCACAACGGAAATTTGGTAGTTTTATTCTGTCTTGGTCATGTTGATATCTTTCTGTCGGCCTTTTTATTTGTTGGTGTGATACTTGAATTCATTAGATCTAATGATTTCCATACAGGTAAACCTTTAATTGAAGTTCTTCTGTTATTCTGTAGTGGATCCTTCTTAAGGAATGGGTTAAGTCCAGTCATAATATTGGATTTGAAAATCCTGTGAAGACCTTATTACAGTAAAAGCTATTCTCAGACTGACAGCCCAGCAGAATAAAAATTCCTCCAGTCTTCTGATCTTCATGCCAGAATGTTAATTGAGAGTCTGAAGCTGTCCTGTTGTGAGGCAGAACAAGAGAGTTCAATAGTTATCAATATATGTTGATTTGAATGAGAGTCTAATCAAATATAATCAGTTTTTACGTTCAAAAGGAACATAGTGGGGCACAGCAGGAAGTCCATTCCAGGTTGTAGAGCTAGCTACTGAGAAAGAGCGTTGCTGTATTATGTGCGGCCTGTGGGGTTACAAAAGCTATTGTAGCTGAAATGGATTAATTTACATGCTTCATTTGTTTATTGAGTTTGTTTTCTGCTTGCAGTTCTATAGCTGAGGAGGGAGGCTGCAACGTGGTAGAAGATTTCTGTGGACATGGCATTGGAACGTATTTCCACGGACCACCAGACATCATCCACGTCAGTAAGTCATAGACACTTGTAAAGTGGCCGATTGTTAAGAACACTTGAACTGTTCCCTGCCCTTCCTGGTTACTGTGTAATGACACTGTGCAGGGTTGGTGGAGAGAGGGATTTAGTAAATGCATATATTATTTTGAAAGACATTTAATTATTGTGTCAAATCTAAAAGTAAATGCATAATAATAATAATAATAATAAAAATGACATCAAAATACACGAAGCTGCCATTCTGTGATCGTATTGCTTTTGAGACTACGTCCAATAAATCAATCTGGCATTTCACGGATCAATCTCCTCGGCTACTGAGACAGCAGAGAGACAAATTTTCTGTTTCAACGCCTATCCATGAATATTCAGCACTTCAACTAAAATATTATTATAATCTTTGTTTAATTTCGAACTCACACAACACAGTATGACTACAATGAATAGATTGAACAGATGATCTTGTTACAGGAGTCAAATTTAACTGGCTGCCAGGCATGCAGGCGACAATGACGTCCTACTGCTCATTTTACTAGTGCCATCTGCCGAATGGAAGGTTGAGTCGACGTTTGGTAAAGCGAGAAGCAATCCCTCGTCCCTTCGTTCTTCATGCTAGAGTTGTTACATCACCATTGCCCCAAAGTTTCATGTTAACAATTTTGCAATTTAATTATTTAATGCTGTTGGTTTGTGTGTCACTTAAAAATAAATTTGTTTTTTTGTAGGAAACGACTTCAAAGGCACAATGTTGGAGGGCATGACATTTACAATTGGTGAGACAATAATTAATTCTTTAATAACATTGTAATGATGAGAAGAGCAGAATAAAAGTGAATAGGAAATCAAAACAGTTCGTAGTTAAATTTATCTACTATGCAAAGCATTATCTAACTCAGGAATTTCGCAAACTTTTTGACCACGAAACCCTTTGCATCATCATATTCTCTGGTGGAACCCCAATGTCAGTTGAAGACTTTGAGGTAAATAATTATACTACACATTGCGAATGAAAAGCATTCTAATATGAGCCTAACCACACACCTGTTCACTTAAGCAGATAATATTTTAAAAATTCTTCTGGAAAGACAAGCTATTTATTAGAAAAGTTAGCTTTTTTTTGCTATGTACTTTGAATGTTTAAAAAAAATCTAATTATCACTCTTTATGGACAGAGGATGTGTTTAATCAAGTTCGCCTCCAGGTCGTGGATATAAAATTCAATTCTGTAAAAATGTTTTCATCGAGAACACTGGTATCATTTAAATCAAACCTCATTTAAAGCTTGAAGGCTTTCTACATTAATTACTAGTTTGAACAAAACAATTCCAGAACTTCCTGTCACATTTTAATACTAGCAAAATGAAATAATTTAGTGCTGTACAATTATCTTACTTGGTGGAAATTGACTGATGTGTGAAACTGGTTTTAATTGCAGAGCCAGTCATCAGTGAAGGCAGCACAGAATTCGACGTGCTTGATGATGGATGGACAGCCGTCACAAAAGACAACAGTCGAACAGCACAGTTTGAACACACGATACTCATCACAAAGAATGGACCAGTAATACTAACAGAGTAATTATTTCGATGTGTTCAAGGATGATATTGATCTGATGCGGAGCTTTGGTGCCAGAGTCATCATGCGCATAGAATGTTTGCAGCGGGCATATGTTGTTCGTATAAACCTCTCTCTGATCTGTATCATGTATAGTTTAAAATTTCCCCTTAGAGTGTAGTTTTGAGACGGTTTTGTCTGTAGTTTCGCCGATGACTGAATTTAAATCAAGATCAATGACTTGCATTGCGCGAATCATTTTCGTAATTGCTTTTTGTGATGAATCATGCTGTGCTTCTTTTCGTTTGTTGTTAAATTTAAACTCAAAAAATGCGTGCAACTGCCTGCTTATGTAAATAACCTAATTTTGGTTATGCGAGCAATGAAAGTAGCCTTTTGCAAATGGCTTACTAGATATTTGAAATTATTTGTATTTTACGTGAAATATTTATAGTATAAACGGTTGTTGAGTGATTATTGGTTGTTTTATTTCATTTAAATATTCTGCTTCTTTTTGTAAGATCTTCGATGCAGTTAAACTTTGATCCAAAGCAAAGCATATAGTTGGATGTGATGTCTAAAATAAATAGGTGCCCTTGTAACAGCATGGCTGTGTTACAGCACCATACTAGGGAATGTAATCCCGGGATCCCGAATACCGGGATCCCGGGAATCCCGGACATTTTACAATCCCGTAATCCCGGGATTGACAAACATGGAATCCCGTTTTTCGGGATTACCCAAAATTCGGATTTTTTACTACATTACTTGACCAATTTTGCAACAATTCCTCAGTCAATAGACGCCAAAACGACGGACAAGCAGACGCCCTAATGAAGGTAAGCTGGCGGCCAGCAGAAAACCCAGAGGGGCGACTGGAGGTAGGCGTTTCTGAGTGATCATCCAGGAGGTTTCGGTTTGCTCCCTCCCATTCCTTGCTTGGTTCATGTATACAGACTATAGAGTCATCCACAACAATCATCCACACACCATTCAGTTGACTGATAGAAGATAAACAGATGTCAGATGCTAGCAGAGCTGACCGACTAGGCCTGCGACGTCAAAGGGCCTAACCCCGATTGACGCGTGTTGATGACACCCCCGCCCGTATAATTACGCCGATTGGTGAGTGAAAGGAACTGGACAGCATGCAGACGGGTTCTTGCTGCCTTAATATCACAGGACTGCAGCTAAGCTAGCCTGCAAGATCAGTCACTCACTGGTGAATCTTGACTAGCATGCTACCTGTTGTGTTCCTCGCGCTGTGGTCAGTCGGTGCATTTGTCACCTCGTATCGTCTGACCTAATTCCGGGTCGTCGTATGCAGAGGTTAATTACTCTATTCAGAGTGATCGCAACTTAAGCCCAGTTAAAGAGGGGGAATCTGAAATGAGCTCAACTCACGGCAATCTAGGTCAAAGGAGAGACATGAGAGGGCAGGCCAGGGCGGGGAGGGGTCTAACTTGTTTGTTTAGTGGGTACAGAAGCCACTGGGAGTAGGCCTATCACTATCAAGTTTCAAACAAACCTCACTGCTGCCAGGGACCACTGACTAAAGCCCTTGCCGTGAGTCATAATTGATCGCCGCTGAAGTGAAGTGAAGAGAAAGCTGTACTGTATTTGGCCTACTATTATACTTTGTCTAAGAATTTTTTACATTGCCATTATAAGCCAATCCCGGGATCCCGGGATTGACTCATTTATAATCCCGGAATTGAGCAAGTGCCCCGGGATTACATTCCCTACACCATACAAATTGTTGTAATCATTATTATTATTATGTCAACTATTAATGAAGCCTCAAACTCATCTGTTTGCAATCTATGCAGCTCTGCACAATTCTTTCTCGATGAATTTCTTTGTAATGAACTCTTCATATGATGAAGGAAAACCTTTGAGAGGCACTTCAAGAATAATAAACAAGTTGTGCTAAATCACAGAACTTACTTATAATCACACAATTGCACAAAGTCTTCGACTTAAATTACAGAATTTAATTGCAAAGTATTGTCCAATGTGCTTTGTAAAACATGACTGCTATGCTTATACAGTTACATGTATTTTGTTCACATGTGCCAGCTGTCTGCTTTGACACCATACATCCATTTATCTTTCAGTGAGATGTCCACCATCAAATCAAAACGCATCTTTAGAGGTCTTCTTTGAGCAGTTCTCCTCCATTCCTCCCTCTTTCTACCATCAGCAGCAGTTCCTGATGCCAGCCATATGGAGGCGATGGATACGAATAAGTGACAGCCACTGTTTTCCCGGTCATATCTGTACTATTATTATTATTTATATTATTATTGAGCTAGCACCCCTTCAAGGCAATCTACTCAGAAGTGCTCTACTAGACCATAAGTTATTCCTTTCTCAACAATCTTTTGATGTTTAAACAGCTTTTCTGAATAAGTACATCCATGATAGATCAGTTTTACCTACAGATGTATTTGTTTTATTTAAAACAGATGTTTTCCACAAGATATTAAAAATTAAAACTTAACCTTTGATAAAAAAAACCCGAGTCATTTATCTGCAAGTCATTTCAGCTAATGTAGTTTCTTCTGATTCCTATTCTTAACAAAGAATTCTTTGTATTGTTTATCGGTTCCCATGAATTCTTTGTATTGTTTATCGGTTCCCATGAATTCTTTGTATTGTTTATCGGTTCCCACGAATTCTTTGTATTGTTTATCGGTTCCCATGAATTCTTTGTATTGTTTATCGGTTCCCATGAATTCTTTGTATTGTTTATCGGTTCCCATGAATTCTTTGTATTGTTTATCGGTTCCCATGAATTCTTTGTATTGTTTATCGGTTCCCATGAATTCTTTGTATTGTTTATCGGTTCCCATGAGTCGATCCCACCAAACGAACGTTGACGAGTAATTGCCGACAAAGTTGTAATGATGGAAATCATGAAATCGAGCTCCGGCATATCCGGGAATGAGGTGCATTGGGTTGAGGAAGGGAACGTCGTAACCACTGTGAACGTCAATGGTTTCCATGAGACGGAAGGACACCCACGCCCACATCATCACCATGTGGTTGCACAGCAGCAAGATGCCAATGAAGAAACCGAAGCCTAAAACTAGTCACAACAAACAAATCAAAATCAGATGAATAATGTTCAACAAATATGGCAGTGCTTAAAGTGTAAGGAAAGAAGTGACTTGGATCAGAACAACTTCAGAGATTTGAAGCAGATTGGAATGAGAAAATTCCAAATATATGCTAACCGTAAGTGCCTGTACATAAACATAGAGAGAAACAAGAGAGGCATTTGGGCCCCAATGGAAAATTGACACCAATACAACTACTACATTTTGGCTTTAACAAATTGATCAGCACTAACAACGCTAGAAATTATGATATTTTACATCTAAAGACCTCTAGGAAAAAACTCTTGATAAAAATTCAACCATGACCATCGTGTTCCATCCCCCTCCACAAATATCTGCACAAATATCTGCACGCACTCACGATGCTAACTAAACAACATGTGAGAAAAGTGCTTCAGAAATCAGAATTGAACCACAACGAACTGCAAAACTACATAAATATTGATTTTCTTTATCAAGACAATATAGTGTACAGTAACAGCACATACTCTGGATAATCATGGACTTTAGCAGCCAGAGCTGATAATCTTATCACAATTAGCACTCAATATTTTAACCACCATCTGCAGATTCTAAGTCCAATTCTAGTCCACAACTTGACAAACTCAAGCGTGTTCCATTGTTACCTAGAGATAACTGAGAAGCCACAATGTAACCAATAATTCTTACCAACTGTTTCGACAGGATGTGCATATTCGGCCGTCATTCCGAAAGGCGATTGGAAATTGTGATGGACTTTATGAACGTATTTGTAGAGACGCTTATCATGCATCAATCGATGAACCCAATAATGCCACGTGTCTTCAATTACCGAACAGACCAATACCTAGCAGCATAGATGAAGAGAAAATATTTAAACTCTGATTTAGTAAGTCATGAGTGTGTCTTGTGAATATCGCCTGTCGCAAACTCTAAGATATGTCTCTGTTAGTTGCAGCATAGCGCTTAGCAGTGTGAGAATTGCGGAAAAATAACAAGGGAGGCTGGAATATGATCTACTTGGAATTTGGATGTGAAAAACAGACTTTACTTTACCATGGTGCTCTAAGAAAGACGGGGGAGGGGTGAAAGCCCCAACCCCCGGCAATTCTCACCCTTGTGCTTAATCAGCATGCAGGCTAAGACATCGTCCTGAATATGGGCGCTTACGCTAGCCTCAGTCAGAGACAATTGTTTTGTCACAGCCTTTGTTTGCATCTGAATCAGAATAAGAAGTGCAATCCTTTTGTGCCACCATTGATGTGAAGAGTCAGCAGCAACTTCATTTTC
Source organism: Lumbricus terrestris (assembly GCA_949752735.1). Classification (NCBI taxonomy): domain Eukaryota; kingdom Metazoa; phylum Annelida; class Clitellata; order Crassiclitellata; family Lumbricidae; genus Lumbricus; species Lumbricus terrestris. Next base: position 22,394,377 of record OX457049.1, on the reverse strand, counting down.
TTAGTCTCAGCTTATAGGAGGGCAGGTGAACAAACCTTTCCTTCTTTGTCTCATCGTCCCTTTGACAGTATATGGGGGATTTTGCACCCCAACCACTACACCTTTGAGAGCCTCCATGGTTATCAGATCTAATGTTTGTTTGTATTGTATGTGCACTTGTTATAGCACCCCTTCAAGCTTTCTACTCAGAGGCGCTCCTGACTACAGAGTGGACACTGTATTGGAGTTTCACGCCAAAGTGCTGAGCAATTGCGAGTGAAGGACTTGCCCAAGGTTCCTACGAGGCGACTTGAGGTGGATTCGAACCTGCAACCCTTCGGCTGCAATGCAAGAAATATACCCACTACACCACCGCATCCCACAAATGCTACATGCCTTGGATCACATTCTGTTGTCTTCCTCTTCACGTCACACTATCTTTTACTTTCTGTATCTCTCTATTCCTCTCTCTCTCTGTTCCTCCTCTCTCCCTCTGCTTCTATTCTGTCTGCATCTGTCCATAGGCGCAACCACCCTATGGGACCCACGGGACGCGTCCCCCCCAACTTTTGAGTGGTCCCTTAACTTTATTATTATGGTCCCCCAACTTTTAGGACGTGATTCATTATGGTCCCCCAACTTTTAGGACGTGATTATGCATCTGTCAGTTTCTCTATATGTTTATGTCTGTGTCAGTTTGTCTATCTGTTTCCCCCTTTCTGTCACTGTCTAAAAAAGTGTCCATCTCTGTATGTCTTTGTATATATGTCTGTCTCTGTATGAAGACAGCCGGCCTGTCTCTGTCTCTCTTTCTAAAATTGCTGTTGTACTAGCTTCGAGAATCTTGCAATGCAAGCAATTCTATAAGTGTTGCAATATACCGATACTATTACCACTGCCAAGCGTAGAACACACGTATACCTGTGCTGCAATAATGTACCAGCGAGGCATTTGGTCCCAGTCGTAAGCTATGCCAAACATCTCCGTGAACGCATATGTGCCAAAAATCATTGGAAACTGCAAACCAAAGACAACCAGCCACAGTTAGCAAATAGCAATGCTGTCGAGCAGTCACATAAGCAAATTACAGTATATATCAACTTCTGACCTTTAAAGATTTAGTTTAAGCAAAATGCAGAGACAAAGTGACATTTCAGATGAAACCTTTAAATTTAAAATATTTAAAATCTTATAAAGAAATAACTTAAATGACAATGACTATCAAACTGCAACACAAGCTTTACCTGACTGCAAAGAACAAATGGATCATCTTCCGACACATGACTAACATCATAACTAAACTCAAATACTTTAGATTAAAACAACAAAATTATCTAAATTTTCCATCTTTATGCAGCAGTACCAGTCTGAAGAAAGAGGAGGAGGAGGGCGGCCGTGCTGATCATCTTTGTTATTACACAATGTAATTGTAATTGTAATCAGGGCATAAATTCCAAACAGTGAGTGAATGAATGAATGAATGAATGAATGGGGGATTCACTGTTGGCTAGGGGTTGTTGATAGATCAGAATCGTACATTTATATAGCGCCTCTTCAAGAGAACTCTTCAGAGGCGCTCCAAAAATGTAGCTAAATAGCTTTAGTTCTAACGAATCCATGACAAGAGATTCACAGTCTGACCTGTATTAGAAAGTGACTAAACATCAGAAGTCGGAAACATTTCCACTGATTTCCAACAGTTTCTGGTTTGTCCTAAACACAAACATCATAAAACTTATGACGACGGTTAAATTAGTCATCAAAGGTTGTGGACTTCATAAAATTTGTCGATTCAATACCTAAACCAATCCAATGAAACTGTAACTGATACGCTTTATAAATTCGCTGTTCAGAAATCAGAGATTGCATATGAAACAAGAACCGAGTTGGCTAGGGGTTGTTGATAGAGCAGAAATCTCAAACTGAATTTATGCCCTGATAGAGATTTGAACTCATCCCCCTGCAGCCTCTCATCCATTCATTCATTCATTCATTCTAGGGACTTTTATAGCGCCCCATTAAAGAAACTTATTAAGGAGTGCTCTCAATCCTTTGTATGCACGTCATCTTGAATAGACAAAAACAAGAGCATGTAATTATCCGACAAAATATATATTTATTTATTTATTAGGATCACTTGTACAGTGCCTCTGCCCCGTCAAGACTGTCTACTCAGAAGAGTTCCCGACCCAACCTCGGCCATGTAGGACAGTCTTAAGGCTAAGCAAGCACTTGATCCCTGGCACTAGACGAAGTGCCACACGAAGTCGATTCCAGGTGGCAGTGCCAGCAACAAAGAGAGCACAGCGTTGCCTTGTGGAGGTCTGCGAGCAACTTAGGACAAGAATCTCAGCGTGAACAGATGAATATAATGTGAGATCACAAATAACAATGACCGTTTCATCCACAGCGAGAAACAATTTCATTGGAAGAGTTGCTTACTTGTTGAATCTTGAATCGTTGCATGAATGGCATAAATTGAAACAAGAAACCCGGCAAACATAGAAGAAAGTAGATAACCTGCAAGTAACAAAGAAGTTTTAAGAACATCGCAAATGTGCTGCAAAATATCCAGACAGACAGACAAAGTAGCACAGACAGCTTAAGACTCAACTCATCTTTAGTTGAATTTCGAAAGATAACTTGATGAAGTTTCAGAGTTCAAAATACTCCATCTTTCCCATGACTAGTTTCCACTGTAAGCTGTTTCCATGTCTTCTCAGACTCCATCATGGCTTTGAACTAGACTTATCCTGGAATACGACTTTGAATAACTGATTTCTTTAAATTAGCAACAACTATCAATTGAAGCCTTAAGGCATCTCCGCTGTCACCCAATTGAAACGTAAATACTGATAATGATTATTTCTGTCGTCATTGTTGTTATAATTATCAATATAATCAATATAATTATTATCCTTATCATTATTATTAATAGCTTTATATTGCACCTACATAAACATTTAACATACTTTTTGCATAACAAAGCCATCATACATTTATATGCACAAGTTCCACAGCTGTTACTTCATGACAAGTTCAGGCATTAATTTACCAATATGCCACCCTCTTGTACCAACTGCAAGCTATTACGTCACCGTCAACATGAGAGCAGAAAGGCCATTACTATGCTCTTCCTGCTAGGACAACAACAACGTGATAGTCAGAAAAATGCAAACCTCATGAACAAAAAGTGATCCGAAAGTTGCAATCTGAAACTTGCTGTAGTTGGCAATCATGTAGATCCAGGCGCCGGCAAAAATCTCCCGCAATGGATTGCTTGGCATCAATTCCAGTAAATTCTCAATCTGTCCGGTCAATTGGTCCGGAATTGCTAAAACGCTCTCGTTGATAGCCGCCATTTTTTTTTATTAAACTACTTTTAAATCATGCATATATCATTAAAGTTTTAAAGTTTAGCGATTGATTGACTCCCTCTATAATTCGGATCCATCACACCATAGCTTTACCATACGACAATAGACACATTGTAAAGCATTGTTTACCATAGACGTGAAACCCGTCTCATCTGAAAGACAGATGGCGATTGGCTGTTCGAAGTGTTTCGTTCTGCAACGCGTCTTCCTATTGGTTGACTGGCGTCGATCCACGACGTGCTGGCCAATGAGAGAGCGTACCATTGATATGCTTACATTTTGACACTATGTCTGAGATTGTCAGCTGATCAACTTAATTGTCGGTTAATTCATCTGACGAATCTCGTATTTTTACTCACCGTTTTTTAGTGGGTCAGGGTTGTGATTAGGGTTTAGTCTTGGGGTTTAGTGTTACGGATAGGATTAGGGCTAGAGCTAGGGTTAGGATTAAGATCTGGGTTATAGCACAGTATAGGGTAAGAGGTTACCCTAATTAACCCTCGAGCATTAACTCTAACCCTAGCCAAAACCTAAACAAAACTCTAACCCTAAATATAAAATTTGCATGTAAAATTGCGTAAAAAGGGTTTTGGTGTCATCAGGTGAATTAACCGACAAGTACGATTCTAGTATAGGCTAGTAGCTGTGATGAAGAATGTCACATCAGGTTTTTTGTCTTACCCTGGGGTTTGGCCCGGGGTTTTGTCCGTTTTTTTGTACCGACCGATAGGATGGAGCGAATGGGGCGAAGTGAGGGTGGGGAAGTAGGGGATTGGCGGGGAACGGGCGAATTCTAAAATTCCCGGGAAGACTGGTGTAAAGGTTTCAAATTACCCATGCACACTAAATTTGCATCATTCATCGCCTTTATTGCGTTAAAAATTATTGCGCTAAAAAATCAATAAATGAACCCGCTTCTTGTTTTGCTCTGAAGATTTTCATACTTTAACGGCGATTAGTATTTTAGTTACAGATGAGATCAGCATCAAAACATTTTTAAACCTATGGAATTTTAGCAGATGCGGCATTATATTGTACACCGTGAGGCATAAAAAACAAAGCCCCTAGAAAAATTGTTATAATTTTAACAATATTCAAGCAATGTCAATGAAATTCAGGAGAACTATAGCTAAATAGCAGGCAATGTAAAAAGATTATCAATTTGTACTCAAACTGTCCGCCTTTAGCTTCTACGCATGCGCGAAGTCGCTTGCGCCATAATGCGCCGCCGAGTCAATAATTCGCTGGTCAAGATCGTTCCAAGCTTGCACGATGCGCTTATGAAGAACCTTCAACATCACAGACTTTTGTTTTGCACACCATTTCCTGCATGCATACCCATATTTTATAATCGACGGGATTCAGATCTGGGTTGTTAGGGGCCATGTTGCTGGAGAGAGAGAGATATGCAGCCGACCGCCTTTTACGCACACGTCCAACGTTTAGCAAATCCCTGACGTAGCCAGTCGGTGTTTCTTCTCTGGGGCGCACGTCAATTCACTTTGTTAAACCGGGGGTAAAAATCAACGGCCAACACTACAGAGATGTTTTACTCATGGAAGGCCTTCTATCTGAAACTCGATAACTCTGAATTTTACATTTTCCAGCAAGGTGTTACTCTAGCGCACGGAGCTCGAGAAACGGTCAGTGGCGGCGCCAGGATTTCAGTTTTGGGGGGCTGAAGCCTTGACCGAAATCTCATGAAAATTTTTCATTTTCGCCGCCAAAATTTTTCATGACCTTTTATTCTTTTTTAGTCATCGACCGAAAATCTCATGAAAATTTTCCATTTTCGCCACAAAAATTTCTGACGACTTTTTTTTTTTTTTAGTCGTCAACCCAAAATCGTGGATATTTGACTGTAACAAATTTCGGACGACCCTTTTTTAGGGGGGGCTGAGCCTCTTGTAGGGGGGCTTAGCCCCTCCAGCCCCCCCTAGCGCCGCCACTGGAAACGGTTGCACTTCTGACGAATGAAACTTCTGACTTCATAATTCCTGCACTATGAGTCTATGGCCCCTAACAGCCCATGAGAATCCCGTCGATTATAATATACGGGGAACGCAGGTAATGGTGTACAAAACAAAGGTCCGTGATGTTGAAGATCTTCGTAAGCGAATCGTGAAAGCTTGGAACGATCTTGCTTGAACAGCGAATTTATTGACTCGGCGGCGCATGTATGGCGCAAGCGACTTCGCGCATGCGTAGAAGCTAAAGGCGGACAGTTTGAGTACAAATTGATAATCTTTTTACATTGCCTGCTATTTAGCTATATAGTTTTCCTGAATTTCATTGACATTGCTTGAATATTGTTAGAATTATAACAATTTTTCTAGGGGCTTTGTTTTTTATGCCTCACGGTGTATATAGGCAACTGAACAGGGAATAACTGAAAACCTTAAATTTCATGTTTGTCAACATTTCTAAGTGATACAGTCGTCACCAGCACCCAATATTATGAGGAAGTTCTGTTCTCAAGATTTGTTGTTCAATGAAATTGAATTGTATATTGTTAATGTATGCAATATAAATTATGAGCATTTCAGTTAAAATCTTGCATGCCGTTTTTCTCAAAAACTTTATGTGAAACAACAATTCTGAGAACACCATTGTGTTCAGCACGTCAAATTCTATAGAAAACAGTCAAACTTTCTCGGAAGTAAAAAGTTAAAATTTATCGTCCAGTGTCATTAATTTTGGCCTAATACTAAATATGATGAAAATTAACGATCAGATATCGGAGCAATTTCTTCACTTTCCATTTTCACATCCTGTGGCTGTGTTTGTGCACAGAGTTTAAGTTGGTTCAATGATGAAGCTGTCATGTGCTTTTACAGATTACTCTTCACCCAGATCAAAATACTTTCGAGATATCTGGTATACTTGTATCGTTTATCTCCCATATACAAATTGCTGCAATCACCACCAGGCTATTCACATAAACAATAATTTCACTCTTTCCTTTGATTATTAACACTAATCAGCTCGAGTGACGAGCAATGGTTTCTGAAATACTAGACAGCTAAAATCATAGAATTCTGTACAAATTTTGAAATTCTGCGACGTTTGATACAACTGTGTTTTGGTATGCACTTCAAGGAAATAGTCTGTATGATCACTTTCTGCAGATGTTGTATCCAATGCCACCAGTGTTCAGTCTCTTGCTTTAACAACAACTTCATTTAGGTCTGCGTTTAAATGCTCACAGGATGGCTTCAAATTTCATCTGTCAGCCGCAGTTATTTTTTCAAATTTAAAGTTAATTACACAGATACAACTCTAAGACAAAATACTTAGCCATCCAACCTTGTATGATAGAATAGCCTGAAGCCAATTTTTAATTGTTCAGTGCTCATAATTTTCACCGAACATGAAATAGTTGACGTTCATAAAATCTGTAGACAGATTAATCCACAATAATGTTCAAGATGATGATCAGTAAGTTGTAGGCTTTCTCTTACAACTACATTTTGAAGCTCAGGCAGAACGCAGCATCTTTTATTTATCCCAATAACAATTTTGTTTCAACTGCAATTATGTGGATTCAAAGGTCAGCACAGGTAAGCATCGAACTCGAAAGGTGGCGAAAATCGATGGCTAGAACAATGCTCCAGAAATTCTTTCTCAACATCCAGCATTTCATCACACAAAGCACATCCAAAAGATTTAGAAAAAGATGATTTTCCATCCAATTTGCCATGAAACAAACATGCTTCATCTCTGTCACCTGTCATTCCGCTGCAGTGAGGATATATTTCCGTTGCGAAACGTGAGAATCCTTTGTTACAAAACTTGTATATGTTTAGTTTTTCTCCTGGTTGACTCTTTGGATGACCGGCAACTGTAAATTGTTTCTCACGTGACTTAGACTTGTATTGTTTTACACCGATATCTGTTGTCATGTGCATTTTCAGATGACTATGATCATTAAACGATTTCTTACACAACTTGCACATGTATGGCTGTTCTCCAGTATATATTCTCATGTGCCTTTTCAGATTAGTAACACGAGTGAATGCTTTCTGACATAACTTGCACCTGTATGGCTTTTCTCCAGTATGGCTTCTCATGTGCAGTTTTAGATAACTATCTCGAGAAAATGTTTTCTGACATAACTTGCAACTGTATGGCTTTTCACCAGTATGAAATCTCATGTGCTGTTTTAGATGACTACCTTGAGTAAATGTTTTCTGACATAACTTGCACCTGTATGGCTTTTCACCAGTATGGCTTCTCATGTGCAGTTTTAGATAACTATCTCGAGAAAATGTTTTCTGACATAACTTGCACCTGTATGGCTTTTCACCAGTATGAAATCTCATGTGCTGTTTTAGATGACTACCTTGAGTAAATGTTTTCTGACATAACTGGCACCTGTATGGCTTTTCACCAGTATGGCTTCTCATGTGCAGTTTTAGATAATCACTTTGAGTAAATGCTTTCTGACATGACTGGCACCTGTATGGCTTTTCATCAGTATGGCTTCTCATGTGCCTTTTCAGATTACTAACCTGAGGGAATGCTTTCTGACATAACTTGCATCTGTATGGCTTTTCATCAGTATGGGTGATCATGTGTCTTTTCAGATGACTATCTCTAGCAAATGTTTTCTGACATAACCGGCACTTGTATGGCTTTTCACCAGTATGGATTTTCATGTGCTGTTTTAGATTATCAATTTGAATAAATGCTTTCTGACATGACTGGCACCTGTATGGCTTTTCACCAGTATGGCTTCTCATGTGCCTTTTCAGACTACTAACCTGAGAGAATGCTTTCTGACATAACTTGCATCTGTATGGCTTTTCATCAGTATGGGTTCTCATGTGCATTTTCAGACTACTACCTTGAGTAAATGTTTTCTGACATAACTTGCACGTGTATGGCTTTTCACCAGTATGGCTTCTCATGTGCCTTTTCAGATTAGTAACCTGAGGGAAGGCTTTCTGACATAACTTGCATCTGTATGGCTTTTCATCAGTATGGGTGATCATGTGCCTTTTCAGATTACTGGTACTAGTAAATTCTTTCTGACACAACTTGCACGTGTATGGCTTTTCACCAGCATGGCTGGTCATGTGCCATTTGAGATGACTATCTCTAGCAAATGATGTTTGACATAACTGACATCTGAATGGTTTTTCACCAGTATGTTTTCCCATGTGTATTGTCAGCTTAATTGTGATCAGCAAATAATTTCTAATGTGCGAGACTTCGACTTGGAAACATTAAAACTGTTCACACTTTTCACTAGCAGAGGAGAGCGGCACAGGTGCAATTCAATTTCTTATCATTTAGTGTGACTTTCACTGAAGCTGGATTTTAAAAGCATGTTCAGCAAAATTTCGTAAATCAATTGTAATTTGCTTGATGAAGATTACTGAGATGTAGACCTTGTCTTGCAGCTCATTGTCACTCAATATCAATTCGTCATGTAGCTGCTAAATAGAACAGTACAAATATGATCTTTGTATTCATTTAACAGATTTGTATATCACCGCTTCAAGAAGATGTACATTGTCTGCCATAAAATATGGAACATAATTTGTTCATACAATAATGAGTGACTAAGTTAGTAAGTATGTGTGCATTCTATAGAACTCACTGCAAATGCGCTGTAGGAACATCAGGTAAGAACAATTTATGAATCAAACCATTCACACTTTTTCACCACCATTGGATTGTCCAACAGAGAATGAAATATATGAATCGAAATAATCACAATATACAATTAAAACAGACATCTTCAGAGCTATGAGATCTACCAGCAATAGAGTCATTTGTATAATGATAAATCTAGTTTCTGATAAAAGCAAGTCACATTTTCAGGAATTTCAAAACTATTTTTCTAATAAATAATAAATGCCACAGCTCTACTTCTCAAAAGAGAATGACTAGATAATTATCTGGACTTAAAAGTTCACTATTCTATGAAAAGTCAATAAAAAATAAGCCATTTGAAATCACACCATCTAAAATTTTGTCTATTTTCCAAGTTGGTGGCCAATAAGCTCCATCACGATTTGACTAGAAATGCAATCCTTTTTTCGGGACACTCCATTGGGTAAACGACGTGTACTTTAGCGTCGTAAATTATTCACTTAATGCAGAATTATTGTTTTTAGTTAATCCAACTTCTAGTTTGGCCAGAATCCTTCTACTCGATAGAATATCTGTTTAGGCAAGAATTCTATATAGGCAGTTGCTCAAGAATTTTCATCAATAGGACTTCTATTTAATTAAAGAACTAATGCTCATCAATTAAGTTTAGATTTTTCATAAATTCAACTTCCATTCTTTATCAAAAATAATTATCATCAATCCAACTTCTATTTAGCAATAATTCTGCTATCCTACTGTGATTTTAAATTGCCACACATGTATGCTGCAATACATATTCGTGACTAGTGCAGAATAACGGGAACGGACATTTCCCCCTGGACATTTCCCCCCGGACATTTCTCCCCTACCCTAGGACATTTCCCCCCCGTATGCGGAAACCATTGCTTTTGTCGTCTTCAACAATTTAAACCAGAATATTTTCATCAATCCAGCTCCAATTTAAGCAAGACTATTTTCATCAATCCAGCTCCAAATTAAACCAGAATATTTTCATCAATCCAGCTTCCATTTAAGCAAGAATACTTTCATCAATCCAGCTCCAATTTAAACAAGAATATTTTCATCAATCCCTCTCCAATTTAAACCAGAATATTTTCATCAATTCAGCTCCAATTTAAGCAAGAATATTTTCATCAATCCAGCTTCCATTTAAGTGATATGTTTGTGCGATTTAAACGCATAGCTGTTTAAGTGGATTCCTTAGCATTTACTTCAAAGGAATCGTTGTAAAAGTTTCAGATTTAATTATACAGGCCTAGGCGTAGGTCTAGAATTCAGGGTAGGACTTGTATGGTCATTTGAGGTGGTATGCACAGAAGGGGGTGGGGGGAAATGTCCTAGTCAAAATCAGGGGGAAACGTCCAGGGGGGAAATGTCCAGGGGGAAATGTCCGGGGGGGGGAAATGTCCAGGGGGGGAAATGTCCTACACTCCAGAATAAGGTATCACGCACCGGTGGACAACTGTAATACGATTCTTTTTAAAATAACTAATCTATAGAAGCTCGAGAGGGTTCTCCTTTGGCTAATCCAGAAGGGTTATGTCTGTCGACAAATACTTCATCTCACGTGTTTTATATAGGAAGCCACCTATGCCCATAAATTATGTCAAATGATCTAGTATAAAAGCGTAAACTCATTCCATTTTTTGCTATTATTTACGCAATTTTCTACACTCATCTTAAGATGGATTCAATTGTTATGAACATAAACAATTTTAGGTAGCCTATAATTACCGGTAGCGTTCTACAATGACTCGGTAAATCGTTCTACAATGACTCGGTAGATATCGTTGCAGCGTTGTTATCTTTAATAAATCCAACTTCTAGTTTGCCGAGAATAATTTTAATCGATCCAGCTTCTCTTTAGGCAAGAATTTGTTCGATAAATCCCGCTTCTATTTCGTCAGCAAATATTTTTCAGCCATTTTTCATTGAAAATTATTGTTTATCAATCCAGCTTCAATTTCAGCATATATGACTGCACTAACCCTAAAACTAACCCTAACCGACCCTCACGGCGCCTAACCTGAGCCCTAACCGACCCTCACGCGCAAAATCCCGCTTCAATTTCGTGAGGAAATATTTTTCATCGAATTTATAAAAAAAACGGTACTTGCTACCGAGTCATTGTAAAACGATACCTAATTACCTACTTTTTGTACCTGATAGCGGTGTGTCTATCAGGTTTGTTGCCAATTAAACGAATATAAAAATTATCTGCTTCATTTTGTCATCAGAACAAAATGGCCTGCGATTAAAGTGTTTCGCTACGACGATAAGTCAGCTGGAGCTTGTTTAAAGTATAGTCTGTCACCTAGCGAATACATTCTAACCTCTCACATCGATTATCGTAATCGTAATCTCGAACTTTTACAGCTCCCACAAATGTCAAATCGCGGGAACCAGCTTATTCACAGGAGCTTATTCAAAACAACATCTATTGGCAAGAGGGTAAAGTCCGGAGAGTCAGGCAGGCAGATAGATGGACGGCTAAGGTGTGTGAATATTTAAAATTGGGCAATCCTGTCAACGGCGGTTTTAAATTATTTCACACTCAAATTCAGATAATTATGTTCGCCGATGACTCTACTTTGTGATGTAATGTCCTTGTTTATGACAACACCCGTAACAGCAGAGAAATAATTTTGAAAATGGCAGGGAGACCGCCTGCACCAATAGTCATAACTAATAATGTGTTGCAACGTAGTGTTTTATAGGAGGCTATGTATAGGCCTATATGCCACACAGACTTCAGAAAATAACGCTTGAGAAATGGAAGCCGGTTAATATATTTTTTTATAGCTTCAATGGAAGCTGGATTGATGAAAAATGGTTGATTGATAGACGCATGGTAAAAGAAAGCTGACTTCATCCAGCTTCCATTTCTTAGGCGTTTTATCATTCATCCAGTTTCTATTTCAGTTTTTCAGATATATAAAAACCTTCATCCACCTTCCATTTCTTAGGCGTTTTATAGGTATTTTTAGACCTGACAAAGGACCTTTATTGACGAAAACAACGCTACAGAAATGGAAGCTGGATGAAGGTTCTCTATAGGTGAAATGGAAGCTGGATGGAGGTACATTTAAATTTAAATTCAGACATACATTTCATGTTGTTTATTGTTTTTTGTCAATTGTTGTACTTTGAGTGTGAAATAATTTAAAACAGCCGTTGACAGGATTGCCTAAAATTGAAATGACAAGGGTTGTGAGGAAAAGAGGAAGAATCAGGATAGGATTTGTGAAAGGCTGAAAGAGCAATGTTTACAGTTTTGTGTAAAAGACCTGTGGGGAGATAGCGAGAGGTGGAGTACGTTTTGGTTAGCTGGCATGATGGGTCGGATTTGGCTTAAGAAATTTGAATATTTTTGGGAGGGACGCTTTTGAAGTCTTAAATTAAGCCACATGCAACTATCAACATTGAACTGATTCAGAAATTTCATTCAGATAATAGCCAAATTACAGTTACTATAATTACAGTTTTGAAAGTAAAAAATGAAACAATAGGCAGAGGACATCATTGAAGTCCTGAAGCATGTCTTTCCGCAATGAAAATGAGAAATTTGTTGAGTTTATGAAAGTCACCAAATTTACAGAAATTTAAGGAAAAATAGCAAAATTTTAGAGAAGACGCGTCGACGACTTTGAAGTCTAGAACCACGACTATCAACACTGAAATGACGCGCAATTTCGTAAAAATGACAGCCCAACATGCTGCCATTGCAGAGTGGAAATGAAAAAAATTGTGATTGGGAGGGGCACATCCCTCCCCGGACCCACCCGCTGCTCGACGCCTCGTCGATCCTCCTTCGGCCGTTCGTTCGTCCCCCAAAGCCATCACCAAGTCTTCACATTATATGGTCTGCAGCCTACACTGTCAGGAGATGAAAATGGACACATGTTTCTCATTCTTTTCCACCGCTGTGTGCTGATTTATATGGGCATTTGAATCAATCATCAATGGATAATTTGGATATTTGTTGCACGACTATAGGCTAATTTTTGGCACCATTTTACCGTTTCTAATATAGATAGGTTTCTCTAATAATAAGCGGGACTTCTGTCCCTTTTCGTGTTAGACGGAAATCAACACTCATGATTATCACTCTTTGGTCCCACTGAGTCTTAATTTATGTGTAGACCTATATACAAATCACTGAATAATTTTTTTGCATATGTCCCTTTTAGGGTAAGCCTAAGCTTTGCATACCCAGAGGTACGCCATTTCTGTAAGCAATGTCAAATACTATGGCTCATTAAATGATTGATTGACTGTTTTAGTTTTAGACTTTCACAGATCGAGGTGATTTAGGTCCAGGTACTTTTACTTCGACATCATATCGTTGCAAAATTTCAGATAAACTAGAACCCATAATGTAATCGATTTGGCATCCAATGCTCAAAACTGCGTTTTACGACGCTCCTTCATACCCCCTAATCGTCAGAGGCATCTTGCGTTTCGCGCTCGCTTTTGTTACTCCTACTAAGAATTTCCACTTGGTTCCTCCCAACTTTTAGGACGTGGTTGCAGTGTGAGAATTGTGGTGAAATAACTGGGGGGGGGGTTGGCCTATGATAAACTTGGAATTGGGGTGTGAAAAAAGAATTTACTATGGGGCACTAAGAAAGACTGGGGGGGGGAGGGTTGAAACCCCCAACCCCCGGCAATTCTCACACTGCTTGGTTGCGCCTATGATTAGACGCAAATCTGAGACACTGAACCAAAACAGAGGAAGGTCAATAATTTTGACGGATTTTGTTTAAATATTACCGTTTAAAAATTAAATTGAAATGCAATGTAATTTTTCATTTCAAAAATAATAATTATACTAACGGCTGATTGACTTTCACCACAAGCAGCTTTCGAGCAGGCAAATTGTACTAATCGTCTAAATTTAACTGACGTCAAAATAACAAACGTGTAGGCCTAAACTGAAAATTCAACTAGAAGGTGGATTGATGAAAATAATATTTAATAATTTGAGCGCCTTTATTGTAAGACATTCCATTGTAAAAGTTTCAAATTACCTGCGGTGTAAAGGTTTCAAATTACCCCCCCAAACATTGCCCCCCGGAAACTTGAAACCGGTTTAAGATTACCCCTGGGGTAATCTCAAACTGGTTTCAAGTTACACCCTACGGTTTCAGGTTACCGCAGTGAAAACAGCTTCCATTTCTCTAGCGTTGCATTCGTAAATCCAGCCTCCATTTCACCTATAGAGAACCTTCATATAGCTCACATTTATCTAGCCATTCCGTATCAAAGTAAATGTGGTTCTGAACAAAAGTAGGCTCTCTTCACCCAGATGAAAATACTTCCGAAATATCTGGTGTGCTTGTAGCCTTGTATCGTTTTTCGCCAATATATGAATTATTGCAATCACCGCCAGGCTATTCAGTATTCACATAACCAATAATTTCACTGTTTCCTTTTATTATTAACACTAATCAGCTGTTAGATTGAGTGACGATCATGCTGTTCCTGAAATACTAGACAACTGTGTGGATTTCAAAATGAGCTTCTAAAATCGTAAGATTCCGTAAAAATGTTAAAATTCTGCGACGTTTGATACGCCTGTGTTTTGCTATGTGCTTCAAGGAAATAGCCTGTATGATCGCTTTCAGCAATTGTTGTATCCAATGACACCAGTGTTCAGTCTCTTGCTTCATCAACAACTTCATTTAGTTCTGCGTTTAAATGCTCACAGGATGGCTTCAAATGTCATCCGTCAACCTTAGTTATTTTTCTAATTTAAATTTAGTTACACAGGTACAACTCTAAGACAAAATACGGAGCCATCCAACCTTGTATGATAGAATAGCCTGAAGCCAATTTTTAATTGTTCAGTGCTCATAATTTTCACCGAACATGAAATAGTTGACGTTCACAAAATCTGTAGACAGATTAATCCACAATAATGTTGAAGATGATGATCAATAAGTTGTAGGCTTTCTCTTACAACTATATTTTGAAGCTCAGGCAGAACGCAGCATCTTTTATTTATCCCAATAACAATTTTGTTTCAACTGCAATTATGTGGATTCAAAGGTCAGCACAGGTAAGCATCGAAATCGAAAGGTGGCGAAAATCGATGGCTAGAACAATGTCCACCAGAAATTCTTTCTCAACATCCAGCATTTCATCACACAAAGCACATCCAAAAAATTTTGAAAAAGACGCTTTTCCATGCAAAGGATATTCGAATTTGCAATGAATCAAACATTTTATATCTCTGATAATCGGTAAACCACCTGCCATTCCACTACAATGAGGATATAATATGTTCTTTGCGAAATGTGTGAATCCTGTGTCACAAAACTTGCTTAACATGTTTGGTTTTTCTCCTGTTTCACTCTTTTGATGACCGGAAACTGTAAATTGTTTCTCACATGATTTAGACTTGTATTGTTTTACACCGATATCTGTTGTCATGTGCATTTTCAGATGACTTTGATTGTCAAACGATTTCTTACACAACTTGCACCAGTATGGCTTTTCACGAGTATGGCTTATCATATGAGTTTTCAGATGACTACTTTGAGTAAATGTTTTCTGACATAACTGGCAACTGAATGACCTGTCACCAGTATGGGTGATCATGTGCCTTTTCTGATGACTATCTCTCGCAAATGTTTTCTGACATAACTGACACTTGTATGGCTTTTCACCAGTATGGCTTCTCATGTGCATTTTCACACTACTACCTTTAGTAAATGTTTTCTGACATAACTGACACTTGTATGGCTTTTCACCAGTATGGCTTCTCATACATGAGAGTCATTCCATGTCAAATCAACCAGCAAAGTGGCAATTTGCCATCACACCCCTTCAGATTTTTCTGAAAATTTTTGCACATAAACTACATGCAATATAAGGAATAACAGTGAAAATTTGAGCAGAATATCTCAAAATTTGACCGAGATATTAATTTTTGAACTTAATGACCAAAAAACGAACCGCGAGAAAACGGCATGATACACCAAGTTTAGACTGTTATATCTCGGCCATAAAACGAGCAAGAGGGCTGAAATATTTTATGTATAATCAGTTTTTTGTGCTCTTTCCAAATATGCAAGAACCAGGATGGAGTTATTTTTGGTTTTCAATTTAAAAAATACTAAATATCGCACAGACGCCAATTCTCACTCAAGTTGTGGACATCATGTCAGCAGGCAGGAATGAGCTGTAACAAAACTTGTACTTGTTTTATATTGAGGCACATTGGTACTCATCAGACATATAGTTAGTACCTGATTAGTTTCATCATTAGTGTGTTTTCCACCGACGTTTTCTTTGTCGTGATCGTGAAAATAGGGTCCATAGCTTGTCAAAAAAGTGACAATGTGTATCTTTTGAAATTGATGAAAATTTGCACATATATTGAGGACATGCAGATCCTTCATTGGTGCAAAATTCAGGATGGTGTTCAGCTCCGTTTCTGGAAAATTATTTTTTGAAGTCGACCAATAATTGCTATGTCGCGAGCAAATGGCATGATCCACAACGTTTGGACTGTCATATCTAGACCAGGAAATGAACCAGAGGACTGATATTGTTGTCATGTAATCAGTTTCTCATGCTCTTTCCAGGTATGTAAGAATGTTGGTTGTATTCCCAGTGATTTTTAGTTTATAATTTTGTAAATATTGCACAAATGCCAATTTACATTTATTCGGACATGAAAACTGCATGATCCACAATGTTTGGACTGTCATATCTAGGCCAGGTAATGAACCAGAGGACTGATATTGTTGTCATGCAATCAGTTTCTTATGCTCTTTCCAGGGATGTAAGAATGTTGGTTGTATTCCCAGTGATTTTTAGTTTATAAGTTTGTAAATATTGCACAAATGCCAATTTACATTTATTCGGACATGAAAACTGCATGATCCACAATGTTTGGACTGTCATATCTAGGCCAGGTAATGAACCAGAGGACTGATATTGTTGTCATGCAATCAGTTTCTTATGCTCTTTCCAGGGATGTAAGAATGTTGGTTGTATTCCCAGTGATTTTTAGTTTATAAGTTTGTAAATATTGCACAAATGCCAATTTACATTTATTCGGACATGAAAACTGCATGATCCACAATGTTTGGACTGTCATATCTAGACCCAGGAAATGAACCAGAGGACTGATATTATTGTCATGTAATCAGTTTCTTATGCTCTTTCCAGGGATGTAAGAATGTTGGTTGTATTCCCAGTGATTTTTAGTTTATAAGTTTGTAAATATTGCACAAATGCCAATTTATATTGATTCGGACATGAAAACTGCATGATCCACAATGTTTGGACTGTCATATCTAGGCCAGGAAATGAACCAGAGGACTGATATTGTTGTCATGTAATCAGTTTCTCATGCTCTTTCCAGGTATGTAAGAATGTTGGTTGTATTCCCAGTGATTTTTAGTTTATAAGTTTGTAAATATTGCACAAATGCCAATTTACATTGATACGGACATAAAAACTGCATGATCCACAATGCTTGGACTGTCATATCTAGGCCAGGAAATTAACCAGAGGACCGATAATGTTGTCATATACTCAGTTTACTGTGCTCTTTCCAGATATGTAAGAATGTTGGTTGCATTTCTTGTGATTTTTAATTTATAAATTTGTAAATATTGCAAAAATTCCCATTTACCGTATATTTCTTCGGACATGCATAATTGTATATATCTCACTCAGATATATCCTCTTTCACATGATGATGACTCACTTAGATAGCTAGATATCCTCCAGATAATTTTTTACTTTCATCTATTTCCATAATTAACATTGTGTGAAATGGAAAATTGTGAGTCATTATCATATGAAAGAACTTCAACTCAAAGAAGTATGTCTGAGTATATCTAGAATAAAATATACAATCGTATGTGTCCGAATAAGTGCAAGTTTGCATTTGCGCAAAATTTTCAAATTAGAAATCACTGGGAATACAACCAACATTCTTACATACCTGGAAAGAGCACAAGAAACTGATTACATGACAACAATACCAGTCCTCTGATTCATTTCCTGGTCTAGATATGACAGTCCAAGCATTGTGGATCATGCAGTTTTCATGTCCGAATCAATGTAAATTGGCATTTGTGCAATATTTACAAACTTATAAACTAAAAATCACTGGGAATACAACCAACATTCTTACATCCCTGGAAAGAGCATGAGAAACTGATTACATGACAACAATATCAGTCCTCTGGTTAATTTCCTGGCCTAGATATGACAGTCCAAACATTGTGGATCATGCAGTTTTCATGTCCGAATCAATATAAATTGGCATTTGTGCAATATTTACAAACTTATAAACTAAAAATCACTGGGAATACAACCAACATTCTTACATCCCTGGAAAGAGCATAAGAAACTGATTGCATGACAATAATATCAGTCCTCTGGTTAATTTCCTGGCCTAGATATGACAGTCCAAGCATTGTGGATCATGCAGTTTTCATGTCCGAATCAATGTAAATTGGCATTTGTGCAATATTTACAAACTTATAAACTAAAAATCACTGGGAATACAACCAACATTCTTACATCCCTGGAAAGAGCATAAGAAACTGATTGCATGACAACAATATCAGTCCTCTGGTTCATTTCCCGGCCTAGATATGACAGTCCAAACATTGTGGATCATGCAGTTTTCATGTTCGAATAAATGTAAATTGGCATTTGTGCAATATTTACAAAATTATAAACTAAAAATCACTGGGAATACAACCAACATTCTTACATACCTGGAAAGAGCATGAGAAACTGATTACATGACAACAATATCAGTCCTCTGGTTCATTTCCTGGTCTAGATATGACAGTCCAAACGTTGTGGATCATGCCATTTGCTCGCGACATAGCAATTATTGGTCGACTTCAAAAAATAATTTTCCAGAAACGGAGCTGAACACCATCCTGAATTTTGCACCAATGAAGGATCTGCATGTCCTCAATATATGTGCAAATTTTCATCAATTTCAAAAGATACACATTGTCACTTTTTTGACAAGCTATGGACCCTATTTTCACGATCACGACAAAGAAAACGTCGGTGGAAAACACACTAATGATGAAACTAATCAGGTACTAACTATATGTCTGATGAGTACCAATGTGCCTCAATATAAAACAAGTACAAGTTTTGTTACAGCTCATTCCTGCCTGCTGACATGATGTCCACAACTTGAGTGAGAATTGGCGTCTGTGCGATATTTAGTATTTTTTAAATTGAAAACCAAAAATAACTCCATCCTGGTTCTTGCATATTTGGAAAGAGCACAAAAAACTGATTATACATAAAATATTTCAGCCCTCTTGCTCGTTTTATGGCCGAGATATAACAGTCTAAACTTGGTGTATCATGCCGTTTTCTCGCGGTTCGTTTTTTGGTCATTAAGTTCAAAAATTAATATCTCGGTCAAATTTTGAGATATTCTGCTCAAATTTTCACTGTTAATCCTTATATTGCATGTAGTTTTTGCACAAAAATTTTCAGAAAAATCCAAAGGGGTGTGGTGTACACCCCTGGTTGATTTGACGTGGAATGACCCATGTGCGTTTTCAGACTACTAACTTGAGTAAATGTTTTTTGACATGACTGGCACCTGTATGGCTTTTCACCAGTATGGGCGATTATGTGCCTTTTCAGATTACTGGTACTATTAAATGTTCTCTGACATAACTTGCACGTGTATGGCTTTTCACCAGTATGGATTCTCATGTGATTTTTCAGACTACTAACATGAGGGAATGCTTTCTGACATAACTTGCACCTGTATGTCTTTTCTCCAGTATGGCTTCTCATGTGCATTTTTAGACAACTACCTTGGGTGAATGTTTTCTGACATAACTTGCATATGTATGGCTTTTCATCAGTATGGGTGATCATGTGCCTTTTCAGATGACTAGCTCTCGCAAATGTTTTCTGACATAACTGACACTTGTATGGCTTTTCACCAGTATGGCTTCTCATGTGCATTTTCACACTACTACCTTTAGTAAATGTTTTCTGACATAACTGACACTTGTATGGCTTTTCACCAGTATGGCTTCTCATGTGTGTTTTCAGACTACTAACTTGGGTAAATGTTTTTTGACATGACTGGCACCTGTATGACTTTTCACCAGTATGGGCGATTATGTGCCTTTTCAAATTACTGGTACTATTAAATGCTTTCTGACATAACTTGCAAGTGTATGGCTTTTCACCAGTATGGCTGATCATGTGCCATTTGAGATGACTATCTCTAGCAAATGATGTTTGACATAACTGACATCTGAATGTTCTTTCACCAGTATGTTTTCCCACGTGCATTGTCAGTTGAATGTGATCAGCAAATGATTTCTAATGTGCGAGACTTTGACTTGGAAACATTTAAACTATTTACACTTTTCACTACCAGAGGAGAGCGGCACAGGTGCAATTCAATTTCTTATCATTTAGTGTGATTTTCACTGAAGCTGGATTTTAAAAGAAAGTTCAGCAAAAGTTCATCATAAATCCATTGTAATTTGCTTGATGAAGATTACTGAGATGTAGACTTTGTCTTGCAACTCATTGTCACTCGTTATCAATTCGTCATGTAGCTGCTAAATAGAACAGTACAAATATGATCTTTGTATTCATTTAACAGATTTGTATATCAACGCTTCAAGAAGATCTACATTGTGTGCCATAAAATATGCAACATAATTTTTTCATACAATAATGAGTGATTAAGTTAGTAAGTATGTGTGCATTCTATAGAACTTACTGCGAATGCACTGTAGGAACATCAGGTAAGAACAATCTATGAATCAAACCATTCACACTTTTTCACTGCCATTGGATTGTCCAACAGAGAATGAAATATATGAATCAAAATAATCGCAATATACAATTAAAACAGACATCTTCAGAGAGCTATGAGATCTACCAGCAATAGAGTTATTTGTATAATGATAAAGTTAGTTTCTGATAAAAGCATACTAGTCACATTTTCTGGAATTTTAAAACTATTTTTCTAATAAATAATAAATGCCACAGCTCTACATCTCAAAAGAGAATGACTAGATAATTATCTGGACTTAAAAGTTCACTATTCTATGAAAAGTCAGTAAAAAATAAGCCATTTGAAATCACACCATCTAAATTTTTTTCTATTTTCCAAGTTGGTGGTCAATAAGCTCCATCACGATTTGACTAGAAATGCAATCCCTCCTTCGGGACACTCCATTGGGTAAAGGACGTGTACTTTAGCGTCGTAAATTATTCACTTAATGCAGCATTATTATTTTTTAGTCAATCCAACTTCTAGTTTGGCCAGAATCCTTCTCCTCGATACAATATCTGTTTAGACAAGAATTCCATATCGGCAGCAAAACTTTTCATCAATACAACTTCTATTTAATTAAAAAAACTACTACTCATCAATTAAGCTTAGATTTCAACGAGATTTTTTCATAAATTCAACTTCCATTTTTTATCAAAATTAATTATCATCAATCCAACTTCTATTTAGCAATAATTCTGCTATCCTACAGACTGTTTTTATTTGTCACGTTGCGCAATAAAAACTGTGGTTATGGTTATGGTTTAAATTGCCACACATGTATGCTGCAATGCATATTCATGACTAGTGCAGAATAAGGTGTCACGCACCGGTGGACAACTGTGATACGATTCTTTAAAAAATAACTAATTCTATAGAATCTCGAGAGGGTTTTCCTTTGGCTAATCCAGAAAGGGTAATCTATCGTTTTAACGGAATTAATAATTTGCCATTTTGTCCACTATCGTTTTAGCGGAATTAATTATTCGCCATTGCATGGGATATAGCGATGATGGCATACAAGTTGGATTGATGAAAAGAATTCTTGCTAAATAGAAGTCGGATTGGTGAAATAATTTTCACACAATAGAAGTGGGATTAGCGAAGACATTATTGCTGAAATTGGAGCTGGATTGATGAAAAATAATTGTTATTTAAATAGAAATTGAATTGATAAAAAACTGTTATTGTTGAAATAGAAGCTGGATTGGCTAAATGAAATCTTGACTAAATGGAAACCGGATTGATTATACTGATTTATGCCAAAGTAGAAGCCGGAATGTTGAAAAATAATGATGCTGTGACTGCCCAAACATTTCGTATAATTTATTCCGCTATTCCGTTTTCCGAAATCAGAAAAATAATTAATTCCGTTAAAACGATAGATTACCCAGAAAGCTTATGTCTGTCGACATAATTATCTGCTTCTTCATTTTGTCATCAGAACAAAATGGCCTGCGATTAAAGTATTTCGCTACGACGATAAGTCAGCAGGAACTTGTTTAAAGTATAGCATGTCACCTAGCGAATACATTCTAACGACCTACATCAATAATTATCGTAATCATAATCTCGAACTTCTACAGCGCCACAAAAGTCAAGTTGCGGGAACCAGTTTATTCACGGGCGCTTAATCAAAACAAAATCTATAGGCAAGAGGGTCAAGTCCGGAGATTGAGGCAGGCAGACAGATGGACGGCTGAGGTGTGATGTTTAGAGTTGAAATGACGAGGGATGTGAGGAGAAGAGGGAGAATCAGGATAGGGTTTATGAAAGACTGAAAGGGCAATGTTTTCAGTTTTGAGTGAAATTCCTGTGGGGGTTGATAGCGAGAGGTGGAGTCTTGGTGAGCTGACAGTAAACTGAAAATTCAACTAGAAGGCGGATTGATGACAATAATATTTAATAATTTCAGCACCTTTATTGTAAGGCATTCCGCTGTAAAGGTTTCAAATTACCTCCGGTGTTAAGGTTTCAAATTACCCCCTCCTAAACATTACCCCCGGAAACTTGAAACGGGTTTAAGATTGCCCCAGGGGTAATCTCAAACCGGTTTCAAGTTACCCCCTATGGTTTCAGGTTACCCCCTGTGAAAACAGTTATTCAATTGAAATAGAAGCTGGATTGACGAAAACAACGTTTGAGAAATGGAAGCTGGATTGACGAAAGCACGTTTGAAAATAACGATCTAGCTTCCATTTCTCAAACGTTGTTTTCGTCAATCCAGCTTCCATTTCACCTATAGAGAACCTTCATCCAGCCCCCATTGCTCTAGAAATT
This sequence comes from Lumbricus terrestris, assembly GCA_949752735.1. Lineage (NCBI taxonomy): Eukaryota > Metazoa > Annelida > Clitellata > Crassiclitellata > Lumbricidae > Lumbricus > Lumbricus terrestris. The sequence continues at coordinate 22,371,304 of OX457049.1, read as the reverse complement.
CTCTATCAAGGTAAATGTGGTTCTGAACAAAAGTAGGCTCTCTCCACCCAGATCAAAATACTTCCGAGATATCTGGTATGCATGTATCGTTTTTCGCCAATATATTATGAATTATTGCAATCACCACCAGGCTAATCACATAACCAATAAATTCACTCTTTCCATCTATTATTAACACTAATCAGCTGTCAGATTGAGTGACGATCATGCGGTTCCTGAAATATTAGACAACTGTGTGCGTTTCAAAATGAGCTTCTAAAATCGTAAGATTCCGTAAAATTGTTAAAATTCTGCGACGTTTGATACGCCTGTGTTTTGGTATGTGCTTCAAGGAAATAGCCTGCATCATCACTTTCTGCAGTGGTTGTATCCAATGCCACCGGTGTTCAGTCTTTTGCTTTATCAACAACTTCATTTTGGTCTGCGTTTAAATGCTCGCAGGATGGCTTCAAATTTCATCTGTCAGCCGTAGTTATTTTTCTAAGTTAAAGTTAGTTACACAGGTACAACTCTAAGACAAAATACTGAGCCATAGAACCTTGTATGACAAAACAGCCTGAAGCCAATTTAATTGATCAGCATGATTTTAACTGAAGATGAAATAGTTGACGTTCATAAAATCTGTAAACAGATTAATAAAGCATAATGTTCAGGATGATGATCAATAAGTTGTAAGCTTTCTCTTACAACTACATTTTGAAGCTCAGGCAGAACGTAGCATCTTTTATTTATCTCAATAACAGTTTTGTTTCAACTGCAATTATGTGGGTTTAAAAGTCAGCACAGGTAAGCATCGAACTCGAAAGGTGGCTAGAACAATGCTCCAGAAATTCTTTCTCAACATCCAGCATTTCGTCACACAAAGCACATCCAAAAGATTTAGAAAAAGACGCTTTTCCATCCAATTTGCCATGAAACAAACATTCTTCATCTCTGATATTCGGTAAGCCACCTGTCATTCCGCTGCAATGAGGATATATTTCCGTTGTGAAACGTGTGAAACCTTTGCTACAAAACTTGTATATGTCTAGTTTTTCTCCTGCTTGACTCTTCGGATGACTGGTAACTGTAAATTGTTTCTCACGTGACTTAGATTTGTGTTGTTTTACACCGATATCTGTTGTCATGTGCATTTTTAGATGATTTTGATCATTAAACGATTTCTTACACAACTTGCACATATATGGTTTTTCACCAGTATGGCTTCTCATGTGCCTTTTCAGACTACTACCATGAGGGAATGCTTTCTGACATAACTTGCAAGAGTATGGCTTTTCACCAGTATGGCTTCTCATGTGCATTTTCAGATGACTATCTCTGGCAAATGTTTTCTGACATAACTGGCACTTGTATGGCTTTTCACCCGTATGGATTCTCATGTGCCTTTTCAGATTACTACCACCAGTAAATGCTTTCTGACATAACTTGCAAGTGTATGGCTTTTCACCAGTATGGATTCTCATGTGCCTTTTCAGACTACTAACATGAGGGAATGCTTTCTGACAAAACTTGCACCTGTATGGTTTTTCACCAGTATGGGTTCTCATGTGCCTATTCAGATTATCATCTTGAGTAAATGCTTTCTGACATAACTTGCACGTGTATGGCTTTTCACCAGTATGGATTCTCATGTGCCTTTCCAGACTACTAACATGAGGGAATGCTTTCTGACAAAACTTGCACCTGTATGGCTTATCACCAGTATGGTTTCTCATGTGCATTTTCAGATGACTACTTTGAGTAAATGTTTTCTGACATGACTGACACCTGTATGGCCTTTCACCAGTATGGCTTCTCATGTGCATTTTCAGATGACTATCTCTAGCAAATGTTTTCTGACATAACTGGCACTTGTATGGCTTTTCACCAGTATGGCTTCTCATGTGCATTTTCAGACTACTACCTTGAGTAAATGTTTTCTGACATAACTTGCACCTGTATGGCTTATCACCAGTATGGGTGATCATGTGCATTTTCAGATGACTATCTCTAGCAAATGTTTTCTGACATAACTGGCACTTGTATGGCTTTTCACGAGTATGGCTTATCGTATGAGTTTTCAGATGACTACCTTGCGTAAATGTTTTCTGACATGACTGGCACCTGTATGGCCTTTCACCAGTATGGGTGATTATGTGCCTTTTCAGATTACTGGTACTATTAAATGCTTTCTGACATAACTTGCACCTGTATGGCTTATCACCAGTATGGGTGATCATGTGCATTTTCAGATGACTATCTCTAGCAAATGTTTTCTGACATAACTGGCACTTGTATGGCTTTTCACGAGTATGGCTTATCGTATGAGTTTTCAGATGACTACCTTGAGTAAATGTTTTCTGACATGACTGGCACCTGTATGGCCTTTCACCAGTATGGGTGATTATGTGCCTTTTCAGATTACTGGTACTATTAAATGCTTTCTGACATAACTTGCACGTGTATGGCTTTTCACCAGTATGGCTGAACATGTGCCTTTTGAGATGACCACCTTGAGTAAATGATGTTTGACATAACTGACATCTGAATGGTTTTTCACCAGTATGTTTTCCCATGTGTATTGTCAGCTGAATGTGATCAGAAAATGATTTCTAATGTGCGAAACTTCGACTTGGAAACATTTAAACTATTCACGCTTTTTACTACCAGAGAACGGAACAGGTGCAGTTAAATTTCTTATCAATTAGTGTGACTTTCACTGAAGCTGGATTTTAAAAGCAATTTAAGCTTGTCATCATAAATCCATTGTAACTTGCTTGATGAAGATTACTGAGATGTAGACCTTGTCTTGCAACTCACTGTCACTCATTATCAATGCGTCATGTACCTGCTAAATAGAACAGTACAAATATGATCTTTGTATTCATTTAACAGATTTGTATATCACTGCTTCAAGAAGATCTACATTGTGTGCCATAAAATCTACAACATAATTTGTTGATACAATAATGAGTGAATAAGTTAGCAAGTATGTGTGCATTCTATAGAACTCACTGCAAATGCGCTGTAGGAACATCAGGTAAGAACAATCTATGAATCAAACCATTCACACTTTTTCACTACCATTGGATTGCCCAACAGAGAATGAGAATGAAATACATGAGTCAAAAATAATCGCAATATGCAATTAAAACAGACATCTTCAGAGCTATGAGATCTACCAGCAATAGAGTCATTTGTATAATCATAAAGCTAGTTTCATTTTCAGGAATTTTGAAACTATTTTCTAATAAATAATAAATGCCACAGCTCTACTTCTCAAAAGAGAATGACTAGATAATTATCTGGACTTAAAAGTTCACTATTCTATGAAAAGTCAGTAAAAAATAAGCCATTTGAAATCACACCATCTAAAAATTTTTCTATTTTCCAAGTTGGTGGTCAATAAGCTCAATCACGATTTGACTAGAAATGCAATCCTTCCTTCGAGACACTCCATTGGGTAAACGACGTGTACTTTAGCGTCTTAAATTATGCACTTAATGCAGAATTATTATTTTTAGTCAATCCAACTTTTAGTTTGGCCAGAATCATTCTCCTCGATACAATATCTGTTTAGGCAAGAATTCCATATCGGCAGCAAGACTTTTCATAAATACAACTTTCATCTAATTAAAAAAAACGGTACTTGTGGGTTTGACGACCCCACAGAAATGAAAGAACTAACGTTGTAGCGTTGTTATCTTTAATAAATCCAACTTCTAGTTTGTCCAGAACTCTTTTAATCGATCCAGCTTCTGCTTAGACAAGAATTTGTTCCATAAATCCCGTTTCTATTTTGTCACTAAATATTTTTCATCAATTTTTCATTGAAAATTAGGCATACCTGGGAACGGCGGTCCCAAATTATAACAATAAATAAATCAACCTGACGTGTCGTAATAGCGCGGTGTATAGGATGGGCGCATAGAAACGATGTTTCTTTTGCACTCCACACTTATAAAACATCCAGCAGATCTCCAGCGTCACGAGCTGTTTGTAATGCTGCACTACCACGCTTGAGAAATAGAAGCTGGATGAAGACCTTTTACAGGTGAAATGGAGGCTGGATTTATGAAAAACGCAAGAGAATTGGAATCTGGATGAAGGTTCTTTTGCAGGTGAAATAGAAGCTGGATTGACGAAAATAACGCATGAGAAAAGAAGCTGGATGAAGGTATTTCTAGATCTGAAATAGAAGCTGGATTGATGAAGAAACGCTTAAGAAATGGATGCTGGGTGAAAAACCCACACTTTTTGCCCGTCCAATACTCCGACCTATCGATTTATGGAATTTTATAATTTGGGACCGCCGTTCCCAGGTATGCCGAAAATTAGTCTTCATCACTCCAGCTTCAATTTCAGCAGAATGACTGCACTAACCCTAAAACTAACCCTAACCGACCCTCACGACGCCTAACCTGAGCCCTAACCGACAATCACGCGATAAATCCTGCTTCTATTTCGCCAGGAAATATTTTTAATCGAATTTATATTTCTGTGGGGTCGTCAAACCCACAAGTACCAAAAAAACTACTGCTCATCAATTAAGCTTAGATTTCAGCGAAATTTTTTCATAAATTCAACTTCCATTTTTTATCAAAAATAATTATCATCAATCCTACTTTTTTTCTGTTTAGCAATAATTCTGCTATCCTACAGACTGATTTTAAATTGCCACACATGTATGCTGCAATGCATATTCGTGACTAGTGCAGAATAAGATGTCACGCACCGGTGGACAACTGTAATACGATTCGGTACATGTTTTTTATACGACCACCAAGACACCAAGAACTAACGTTGCAGCGTTGTTATCTTTCATAAATCCAACTTCTAGTTTGCCGAGAATCCTTTTAATCGATCCAGCTTCTGCTTACAGGCAAGAGTTTGTTCGATAAATCCCGTTTCTATTTCGTCAGCAAGTATTTTCATCAGTTTTTCATTGAAAATTATTTTTCATCAATCCAGCTTCAATTTCAGCAGAATATGACTGCACCAACCCTAAAACTAACCCTAACCGACCCTCACGACGCGTAACCTGAGCCCTAACCGACCCTCACGCGCTAAATCCCGCTTCTATTTCGTGAGGAAATATTTTTCATCGAATTTATAAATTTTTGGTGGTCGTATAAAAAACAAGTACCTACGATTCTTTTTAAAATAACCAATCTATAGAATCTCGAGATGGTTCTCCTTTGGCTAATCCAGAATGCTTATGTCTGTCGACATAATTATCTGCTTCTTCTTTTTGTCATCAGAACAAAATGGCCTGCGATTAAAGTATTTCGCTACGACGATAAGTCAGCAGGAACTTGTTTAAAGTATAGCATGTCACCTAGCGAATACATTCTAACGACCTACATCAATAATTATCGTAATCATAATCTCGAACTTCTACAGCGCCACAAAAGTCAAGTTGCGGGAACCAGTTTATTCACGGGCGCTTAATCAAAACAAAATCTATAGGCAAGAGGGTCAAGTCCGGAGATTGAGGCAGGCAGACAGATGGACGGCTGAGGTGTGATGTTTAGAGTTGAAATGACGAGGGATGTGAGGGGAAGCAGGACGTATGACGCAGGATAGGAATTGTGAGACTGAAAGAGCAATGTTTTCAGTTTTGAGTGAAAGACTTGTGGGGAGATAGCGAGAGGTGGAGTTTTGGTGAGCTCGTATGATGGGTCGGAAGTTTGGTTTGAGAATCAGAATATTTATGGCAGGGACGCTTTTGAAGTCTTAATTAAGCCACATATGCAACTATCAACATTGAAATGATTGAGAAATTTCATTCAAATGAGAGCCAAAAGTGTTAAAATTACAGTTTTTAAAGTAAAAAAATGAAACAATAGGCAGAGGACATAATTGAACTCCTAAAGCATGTCTTTCAGCAATGAAAATGAGAAATTTGTTGATTTTAAGAAAGTCACCAAATTTAGGCTACAGCGCGGAAATTCAAGGGAAACAAATAACAATTCGAGAAGACGCGTCGACGATTTTGAAGTCTTGAACAGTGTTGTACAGTAACGAAGTAAAAGTAACGCGTTACTGTACTTAAGTAAAAGTTTGAATACTATAATTTTGGCACCATTTTACCGCTTCTAATATAGATAGGTTTCTTTAAAAATAAGCGGGACTTCTGTCCCTTTTCGTGTTAGACGGAAATCAACACTCATGATTATCACTCCTTGGTCCACCGTGTCTTAATTTATGTGTAGACCTATAACATTAAAATCAATGCATAATTTTTTGTTGCATGACTCCTGTCCCTTTAAGGGTAGGCCTAAGCTTTGCATACCCAGAAGCTGCGCCATTTTTGTAAGCAATGTCAAATGTCAATTACTATGGCTCATTAAGTGATTGATTGACTGATTTTGATTTAGACTTTCACAGATCGAGGTGATTTAGGCCTAGGTACTTTTATTCCGATATCATCGTTGCAAAATTTGGTACTATAATTTTAATTCACCCTTTTTATTTATTTCAGCGTGTCGATGTAGGTTTCGTGTACGACCCCACAGAAATAGAAATTCGATGAAAAATATTTCCTCACGACGTAGAAGCGGGATTTAGCGCGTGAGGGTCGGTTAGGGCTCAGGTTAGGCGTCGTGAGGGTCGGTTAGGGTTAGTTTTAGGGTTAGTGCAGTCATTCTGCTGAAATTGAAGCTGGATTGATGAAGAATAATTTTCAATGTAAAATTGATGAAAAATATATACTGACAAAATAGAAACGGGATTTATGGAACAAATTCTTGTTTAAGCAGAAGCTGGATCGATCAAAAGGGTTCTGGACAAACTAGAAGTTGGCGAAATTAAATCGAAAAAAAAGGTGAATTAAAATTATAGTACCCAAAATTTCAGATAAACTAGAACCCAAAATGCAATCGATTTGGCATCCAATGCTCAAAATTGTGTTTTACGACGCTCCCCCATACCCCCTAATAGTTAGGGGCATTTTCCCTTCGGCAATGGCGGCTTAGCCGTTTCGCGCTCGCTTTTGTTACTCCCAGTGTTGCCACAGCTGGGTTTTTCCACTAGATCTGGGTTTTTTGGCCTTCGTCTGGTTTTCTGGGTTTTTGGGGGCAAGATCTGGGTTTATTTTGGTGAGTTGACATTTTGTACAGTTGTACTTCCAACACATGAATATTCTGTGAAATTCAATGTAAAATGGTTGTGATACATAATTTTCCACTAATTTTAATTTTAAACTCCACAATCAAGATCTCATGTTGTCAATTCACAAATAATTTATAACCTGAAGAATAGTTCTGCACAGAAATAAACCATTTTGACATTTCAAAATAGGTCAGGTCACTCGTCTCTTTCCTTGTAAAGCCGTACGTATTACATCTATAACATGCATATACAGTTATACACTGTAGGTAAGGTCAATCCTATAGTGGTATAATAGCCAAGTTGTTGCAGAGTATTAATGTTCTAGGTGTTTAAAACGTTGGATTGTTGGTGTATTAAGAAAATTTGGCTGGACATCTCGAACAACTTTAAAACTTTGTAAACTTAAGCCATGTGTGTTATGTGCTTAGGCTACAATTCTGGTAGACTCGACCCGCTGCGCATGCGCACCCGAATATATCGATTAAGCTTATTATCAGTAGCCTATAGATCCCGAGTCTCTGACAACGTTGACAATTGATACGACTTTTGCAACTTTTACGAATTGCATCTTTTATAGTTGCAATTACATTTTATTCGACTCTTTTGGCGAACATTTTGTTAATCCTCATGCGAACAAGCGAAAACCAACTTAATTTGAACAAAATAGCTTATATGAATAGTCTGGGCTTTTCTGGGTTTTTTCGGAAGAAATCCTGGGTTTATTTCAGAAACCTAAGTGGCAACACTGGTTACTCAAACTAAGAATTTCCATTTGGTCCCTCCCAACTTTTAGGACGTGGTTGCGCATATGATTAGACGCAAATCTGAGCCACTGAACCAAAATAGAGGAAGGCCAATAATTTTGACGAATTTTGTTAAAATATTAGTCTACCATCATGGGCGTCCGCAGGAATTTTTCTAGGGGGGCGCAGACTTTTGTACAATTGTCACAGATGCTAAAATAGGTTGGAACCGATCACTCCGCCTTCGTTGCTCGCTCCTTCTGCGCTTGCTCCCTTTCGATCCTCTGTCACGGAACCCAGGCTAACCTACTGGCGAAGAATTAGACTAGAAGTTATACTATGCGTTAAAATAAAGAAATATAGGTCCAACTTGTAGAACGCACCGATAATCACGTTGAAATCGCGTTGTAATAATAATAGCAAATAATCTAAAGTTATCTTCAAATATGCGAAAAATCCAGGGGGCACAAGTGCGCCCCCTTGCGCCCCGCTGCGGACGCCCGGGGCGCGGACATTTCCCCCCTGGACAAAACCCCCGGACAAAACTCCCCGGACAATTCCCCCCTGATTTAGCCTAGGACATTAACCCCCCTTCCGGACAATTCCCCCCTTTGCTTCCATTGAGGCAAAAATGCGTTTAATCCAACTTCTATTTAAATAACAATTATTTTGATCCATCCAGCTCCAATTTAAGCAAGAATATTTTCATCAATCCAGCTTCCATTTAAGCAAGAATATTTTCATCAATCCAGCTCCAATTTAGGCAAGAATATTTTCATCAATCCAGCTCCAATTTAAGCAAGAATATTTTCATCAATCCAGCTCCAATTTAAGCAAGAACGTTTTCATCAATCCAGCTTCCATTTAAACAAGAATATTTTCATCAATCCAGCTCCAATTTAAGCAAGAACATTTTCATCAATCCAGCTTCCATTTAAGTGAAAATTATTTTGTATCAATCCGGCTTCTATTTAGCAAGATATCTTTTCATCAATCCAACTTAGGACACTTAGGACCGCCGTTTTATAGTAATGCCACTTACATGCAATATGTTCGACGGGGGGGGGGGAATTGTCCTATCCTGGGGGGAATTGTCCGGGGGTTTTGTCCGGGGGTTTGTCCAGGGGGGAAATGTCCTACACTCTCACTCGCCCATGTCTACCATTTAGAAATTAAATTGAAATGCAATGTAATTTTTCATTTCAAATAATTATACTAACGGCTTATTGAATTTCGAGTGTAGGACATTTCCCCCCCTGGACAAAACCCCCGGACAATTCCCCCCCAGGGTAGGACAATTCCCGCCCCCCGTCGAACATATTGCGTGTAAGTGGTATTACTATAAAACGGCGGTCCTAAGTGTCCTAAGTTGGATTGATGAAAAGATATCTTGCTAAATGGAAGCCGAATTGATGAAAATATTCTTGCCTAAATTGGAGCTGGATTGATGAAAATATTCTTGCTTAAATTGGAGCTGGATTGATGAAAATATTCTTGCTTAAATGGAAGCTGGATTGATGAAAATATTCTTGCTTTAATTGGAGCTGGATTGATGAAACTATTCTTGCTTAAATTGGAGCTGGATTGATGAAAATATTCTTGCTTAAATTGGAGCTGGATTGATGAAAATATTCTTGCTTAAATTGGAGCTGGATGGATCAAAATAATTGTTATTTAAATAGAAGTTGGATTAAACGCATTTTTGCCTAAATGGAAGCAAAGGGGGGAATTGTCCGGGGGGGGTTAATGTCCTAGGCTAAATCAGAGGGAATGGTCGGGGGGTTATTGTCCGGGGGGGTTTGTCCAGGGGGTTTTGTCCAGGGGGAAATGTCCGCGCCCCCTAAATTTCACCACAAGCAACAGTTACTTTCGAGCAGGCAAATTGTACTAATCGTCTAAATTTAATTGACGTCAAAATAACAAACATGTAAACTGAAAATTCAATTAGAAGGCGGATTGATGAAAATAATATTTAATAAATTCAGCGCTTTTATTGTTAAGGCATTCCGCTGTAAAGGTTTCAAATCACTTCCGGTGTAAAGGTTTCAAATTACTCCCGGCTTCAGATTACCCCCCCTGCACACTAAATTTGCATCATTCATCGCTTTTATTGCGCCAAAAATTCAAAAATGATCCCGCTTCTTGTTTTCCTCTGAAGATTTTCATCTGTCGTCCCGCTTCGTGGTTTGTTATTAATATTTCGATCTGAAAAAAATAATAGCCTCGAAGTCGTTTCTTCAGTTGACTTTAACGGCGATTAGTATTTTAGTTAAAAACCTTATGTGATACAACAATAATTCTGAGAACAGAACACCATCGTGTTCAGCACGTCAAATTCTATAGAAAACAGTCAAACTTTTCGGAAGAAAAAAGTTTAAAGTGTCATTAATTGTGGCCTAATACTAAATATGGTGAAAATTTACGATCAAATATCGGAGCAATTTCTTCACTTCCCATTTTCAGATCCTGTGGCTGTGTCCGTGCACGGAGTTTAAATTGGTTCAATGATGAAGCTGTCATGTGCTTTTACAGATTACTCTCCACCCAGATCAAAATACTTCCAAGATATCTAGAATACTTGTATCGTTGGTCTCCCATATAAGAATTGTTGCAATCATCATCAGGCTATTCACATAACCAATAATTTTACTCTTTCCTTTGATTATTAACAGTAATCAGCTGTCAGATTGAGTGACGATCATGCGGTTCCTGAAATACTAGACAACTGTGTGCGTTTCAAAATGAGCTTCTAAAATCACAGGATTAGACATTTTGAAATTCTGCGACGTTTGATACAACTGTGTTTTGGTATGCGCTTCAAGGAAATAGCCTGTATGATCGCTTTCAGCAATTGTTGTATCCAATGCCACCTGTCTCTTGCTTTATCAACAACTTCATTTAGGTCCGCGTTTAAATGCTTGCAGGATGGCTTCAAATTTCATCTGTCAGCCATAGTTGTTTTTCTAATTGAAAGTTAGTTACACAGGTACAACTCTAAGACAAAATACTGAGCCATCCAAACTTGTATGATAGAATAGCCTGAAGCCAATTTTTAATTGTTCAGTGCTCATAATTTTCACCGAACATGAAATAGATGACGTTCATAAAATCTGTAGACAGATTAATCCAGCATAATGTTCAAGATGATGATCAATAAGTTGTAAGCTTTCTCTTACAACTACATTTTGAAACTCTAGCAGCACGTAGCATCTTTTACTTATCTCAATAACAATCTTGTTTCAACTGCAATTATGTGGATTCAAAGGTCAGCACAGGTAAACATCGAACTCGAAAGGTGGCGAAAATCGATGGCTAGAACAATGCTCCAGAAATTCTTTCTCAACATCCAGCATTTCATCACACAAAGCACATCCAAAAGATTTAGAAAAAGATGATTTTCCATTCAATTTGGTATGAAACAAACATTCTTCATCTCTGCCACTTGCCATTTCGCTGCAGTGAGGATATATTTCCGTTGCGAAACGTGTGAATCCTTTGTTACAAAACTTGCTTATGTTTAGTTTTTCTTCTGTTTGAGTACTCATATGACTCTTCGGATGATTGGAAACTGTAAATTGTTTTTCATGTGACTTAGACTTGTGTTGTTTTACACTGATATCTGTTGTCATGTGCATTTTCAGAAGACTATGATCATTAAACGATTTCTTACACAACTTGCACATGTGTGGCTTTTCACCAGAATGGCTTCTCATGTGCAGTTTTAGAACACGACCTTCACTAAATGTTTTCTGACATAACTTGCACCTGTATCGCTTTTCACTAGTATGAATTCTCATGTGCAGTTTTAGATTATCAATTTGAGTAAATGCTTTCTGACATGACTGGCACATGTATGGCTTTTCACCATTATGGATTCTCATGTGCCTTTTCAGACTACTAACACGAGGGAATGCTTTCTGACATAACTTGCACCTGTATGGCTTTTCACCAGTATGAATTCTCATGTGCTGTTTTAGCTGACTACCTTGAGTAAATGTTTTCTGACATAACTTGCACCTGTGTGGCTTTTCACCAGTATGAATTCTCATGTGCTCTTTTCGATGACTACCTTGAGTAAATGCTTTCTGACATAAATTGCACCTGTGTGGCTTTTCACCAGTATGAATTCTCATGTGCTCTTTTAGATGATTACCGTGAGTAAATGTTTCCTGACATAACTTGCACCGGTATGGCTTTTCACAAGTATGGCTTCTCATGTGCAGTTTTAGGTTAGCATTTTGAGTAAATGCTTTCTGACATAACTTGCATCTGTATGGCTTTTCACCGGTATGGGTGATCATGTGCTTTTTCAGATTACTATCTTGAGTAAATGCTCTCTGACATAACTTGCACGTGTATGGCTTTTCACCAGTATGGGTGATCATGTGCCTTTTCAGATGACTATTTCTAGCAAATGTTTTCTGACATAACTTGCACCTGCATGGTTTTTCACCAGTATGGCTGAACATGTGCCATTTGAGATGACTATTTCTAGCAAATGATGTTTGACATAACTGACATCTGAATGGTTTTTTACCAGTATGCTTTCCCATGTGTATTGTCGGCTTAATTGTGATCAGAAAATGATTTCTAATGTGCGAGACTTTGACTTGGAAACATTTAAACTATTCATATTTTCACTACCAGAGCAGAGCGGAACAGGTGCAATTCAATTTCTTATCATTTAGTTTGACTTTCACTGAAGCTGGATTTTTAAAAGCAAGTTCACCAAAGTTGCGGTCATCATAAATCCATTGTAATTTGCTTGATGAAGATTTCTGAGATGTAGTCCTTGTCTTGCAACTCATTGTCACTCGTTATCAATTCGTCATGTAGCTGCTAAATAGAACAGTACAAATATGATATTTGTAATCATTTAACAGATTTGTATATCACCATTTCAAGAAGATCTACATTGTGTGCAATAAAATATGGAACATAATTTGTTCATACAATAATGAGCGACTTAGTAAGTATGTGTGCATTCTATAGAACTCACTGCAAATGCGCTGTAGGACAGTAGGAACATCAGGTGTAGGAACATCAGGTAAGAACAATCTATGAATCAAACCATTCACACTTTTTCACTGCCATTGGATTGTCCAACGGAGAATGAGAATGAAATATATTCATAGTCAAAATAATCAAAATATGCAATTAAAACAGACACATCCTCAGAGCTATGAGATCTATCAGCAATAGAGTCATTTGTATAATGATAAAGCTAGTTTCTGATAAAAGCAAGTCACATTTTCAGGAATTATAAAATTATTCTTCTAATAAATAATAAATGCCACAGCTCTACTTCTCAAAAGAGAATGACTAGATAATTATCCGGACTGAAAAGTCAATAAAAAAATAAGCCATTTGAAATCACACCATCTAAAATTTGTCTACTTTCCAAGTTGGTGGCCAATAAGCTCCATCACGATTTGACTAGAAATGCAATCCCTCCTTCGGGACACTCCACTGGGTAAACGGCGTGTACTTTAGTGCCGTAAATTATTCACTTAATGCAGCATTATTATTTTTAGTCAATCCAACTTCTAGTTTGGCCAGAATCCTTCTCCTCGATACAATATCTGTTTAGGCAAGAATTCCATATCGGCAGCAAGACTTTCCATCAATACAACTTCAATTTATTAAAAAAAACTACTGCTCATCAATTAAGCTTAGATTTCAGCGAGATTTTTTTCATAAATTCAACCTCCACTTTGTTTTATCAAAAATAATTATCATCAATCCAACTTCTATTTATCAATAAATCTGCTATCTTACTGTGATTTTAAATTGCCATACATGTATGCTGCAATGCATATTCGTGACTAGTGCAGAATAATGTGTCACGCACCGGTGGACAACTGTAATACGATTCTTTTTAAAATAACCAATCTATAGAAGCTCGAGATGGTTCTCCTTTGGCTAATCCAGAATGCTGATGTCTGTCGACATAATTATCTGCTTCATTTTGTCATCAGAACAAAATGGCTTGCGATTAAAGTGTTTCGCTACGACGACAAGTCAGTAGGAGCTTGTTTAAAGCATAGCCTGTCACCTAGCGAATAAATTCTAACGTCCTACATCAATTATATTATCGTAATCGTATTGAACCTCGAACTTCTACAGCGCCAAAAGTCAAGTCGCGGGAACCAGCTTATTCACAGGCGCTTAATCAAAACACAATGTATAGGGAAGAGGGTCAAGTCCGTAGAGGGTGTCAAGACAACTCGTCTACCGACAACTCGTCTAACGACAAGGTCTCCGGACAATTCGTCTACGACAACTGGTCTACAGACAACTGATCCAGCGCTTGAGAAATGGGAGCTGGATGAAAGTTTTTACAGGTGAAATGGAGGTTGGATTGATGAAAAACGCAAGAGAAATGGAATCTGGATGATGGCTCTTTTACAGGTGACATATAAGCTGGATTGATGAAAAAACGTTTGAGAATTAAAAGCTGGATGAAAGTATTTCTTGATCTGAAATAGAAGCTGGATTGATGATAAAACGCTTAAGTAATGGAAGCTGGATGATGGTATTTTTTATATCTGAAATAGAAGCTGGATTTACGAAAATAACGGGTGAGAAATAGAAGCTGGATGAAGGTATTTTTAGATCTGAAGTAGGAGCTGGATGCATGTCGAAATACATGAATAAAATCATTGATCCAGCTTCAATTTAAGCTAAAAAACCATTTTCATAAATCCAGCTTCTTTTTCATCAATACTATTCGTCTGTAGACCAGTTGTCGTTAGACCAATTGATTGTCCGGAGATGAGTTGTCGGTAGACGAGTTGTCGGTAGACCAGTTGTCGTGGAACCTTCGTGGAGTCAGGTAGGCAGATACATATACCAAAGATATTAGAGATTTAATATCTTTGGATATACGGCTAAGGCGGGTGATGTTTAGAGTTGAAATGACGAGGGATGTGAGGAGAAGAGGAGGAATCAGGATAGGATTTGTGAAAGACTGAAAGAGCAATGTTTTCAGTTTTGAGTGTGGAGGGATAGCGAGAGGTGGAGTTTTGGTGAGCTCGTATAATGGGTCGGAAGTTTGCCGTAGTGCTGGCGGAAGTTTGTTCCAAAGAGGTGGAACGTCAATGGCTCTAGCCTATAGAGGATCGGTTTGCGAATTTCAGTGATGAAGTGATGGGAGGGCGAAGCAGTGTAATGGAGGATGAGGAGCGTGTTGAACGAAGTGCCTGGATGGTGAACAACTGACGAAGGTAGAACGGCTGGGATGATCGAAATGTATTGTACATGTAAGTGAGTGAGTATTTTGTATTCGATGCGCTCAGGTATTTTAAACCAGTGAAGTGATTTCAGGACAGGATCTCGAGTGATGGGGTGACATTTAGGGGTTTAAGTGACTGCTCGGGCGAGAGCATTCTGGATAGCTTGGAGGCGGTTAATTTGGGTGATATCAATATTTAGGAAGAGCGAGTTGCAGTGGTCAAGTTTCGCATGAACTATGGACGGCATTGTGGCGATTGTGGATGCAGTTTTGAAGTCAAGCATAAGGCGGATTCTGCGAAGATCGCGGATACGCATGAAGCAAGAGCGAGAGAGATATGTCATGTGATCAGAGAAGCTCAAGTTTTAATCGAAAATAACGCTTATAGGTTTCTGACAGGAGAATTTGGAGTAAATGCGTGGGTGGATGCACAGTCAAGGTTGATGGAAATAGAAGGATCTGGGATTTTCTCGAGTTACGATCGATCACGCAGGCCTAGAAGAATAAATTCAATTTTGAATTAAGACTTTGGACATTATTATAGTGATAATGGGCATTCTATCCAGAATGCCCTCGCCCGTGCAGTCACTTAAACCCCTAAATGTCACCACATCACTCCTGAATAGAAGCGTTCGAAATGTGGATATGGAGAAGGATGGAACGGGTCAGCTGGACAGAGCATAAATCAAACGAAGAAGTCCTGAAGAAGGTGGAAGAGGAAAGATCCTTGATGAATACAATTAAAACAAGGCAGAAGAACTGGATAGGACATGTACTGAGAGGCGACTCCTTGCAAAGGGACATAGTGGAGTGCAAAATGGAGGAGAAGAGGGGAAGAAGAAGACCGAGGGAAAAGTTCTTGGACTAGATGATGGAGGATGGGTATGGAACACTCAAAGAAAAAGTACACCACCGTGAAGAGTGGCGTCGTTGGGCATCTGGACCTGCCGGGAGGCAGCAGACCTAAAGAAGGAAAGACACTAATAGTTTGCGACTGTTATATGCTTTAAAAAAACTTTTTAGTGATCATACAGGCTATTTTCTTGAAGCGCATTCCAAAATACAGTTGTATCAAACGTCGCAGAATTTCAAACTTTTTACGGAATTCTGTGATTTTAGAAGCTCATTTTGAAACCCACACCGTCGTCTAGTGTTTCAGGAACCATTGCTCGTCACTCGAGCTGATTAGTGTTAATAATCAAAGGAAACAGTGAAATTATTGGTTTTGTGAATAGTCTGATGGTGATTGCAGCAATTATTCATATATGGGAGATAAACGATACAATTATTCAGCAATTGTTGTATCCAATGCCACCAGTCTCCAGGGGGGTGGTTTGTCCGGGGGGGTTTGTCCGGGGGGTTTGTCCAGGGGGGGAAATGTCCTACACTCAGATTTGCATCATTCATCGCTTTTGTTGCGCCAAAAAATTCAAAAATGATCCCGCTTCTTGTTTTTCTCTGAAGATGTTCATCTGTCGTCCCGCTTCGTGGTCTGTTATCAATATTTTGATCAGAAAAAAAATAATAGCCTCCAAGTCGTTTCTTCAGTTGACTTTAACGGCGATTAGTATTTTAGTTAAAAACCTTATGTGATACAACAATTATTCTGAGAACAACATCGTGTTCAGCACGTCAAATTCTATAGAAAACAGTCAAACTTTTCGGAAGAAAATTTTTTAAAGTGCCATTAATTGTGGCCTAATCTATATTATAAGGCAGAAATTCCATATGTTTGTTTGTTTGTACGCTTTTGACAGAATTGACTCTCCCCTGCAGAATAGGCTCGGAAATGAAACAGCGTCGGTTTAAAAACATTCTTGAAATCGATTCTTACCCGAATTATAAGGTCATCGCAACTATTTTCAGGTTTTAATTCAGTTCAAAACAAAAGTTATTAGCATTTTAAGACAGATTTCATCAGTAATTGACCACACTAGCGCGTAAGTCAAGAGTCTACACCGCATGACGTCATACCCGCCCAGTAATAATTTTCGTAGCGCCCCGTAGGGGTGGGTCAAGTTTGGCTTTTTGGGGAAGCGAGGTGGGGTGGAGGGTTGGCGAAAACCCGAAATTTAGCAGTCAACGATGGACACCAGAGTGGAGTAGTGTTTAAAACCCTAAATATCACTTTAGAACTAGAGTTATTAGCGTTTTAAGACAGATTTAATCGCTAACGCTTTGGTAAGCAGTATCGAGCTTTAGTAAAGGAGTCTACAGCCCGAATGACGTCATACAAGCCCAGTAATAATTTCCGTAGCGTCCCGCAGGGGCGGGTTACGTTTGGCTTTTTGAGGAAGCGGGGTGGGCTAGAGGGTTGGCGAAAACCCTAAATTTAGCGGTCAACGTTGGGTACCACAGTGGAGTAGTGTTTAAAACCATAAATTTCCCGGGCAACGCCGGGTTACACATCTAGTACTAAATAAGATGAAAATTAACGATCAAATATCTGAGCAATTTCTTCACTTCCCATTTTCACATCCTGTGGCTGTGTTTGTGCACAGAGTTTAAGTTGGTTCAATGATGAAGCTGTCATGTGCTTTTACAGATTACTCTTCACCCAGATCAAAATACTTCCGAGATATCTGGTATACTTGTATCATTTATCTCCCATAATGAATTGTTGCAATTACCATCAGGCTATTCACATACCAGTAACCAATAATTTCATTTTTTCCTTTGATTATTAACACTAATCAGCTCGAGTGACGAAGAAGTGGTTCCTGAAATACTAGACAACTGTGTGGATTTAAAAATGAGCTTCTAAAATGGTAGGATTCTGTAAAATTGTTAAAATTCTGCGACGTTTGATACTCCTGTGTTTTGGTATACGCTTCAAGGAAATAGCCTGTATGATCGCTTTCAGCAATTGTTGCATCCAATGCCACCAATGTTCAGTCTCTTGCTTTATCAACAACTTCATTCAGGTCTGCGTTTAAATGTTCGCAGGATGGCTTCAAATTTCATCTGTCAGCCGTACTTATTTTTCTAAGTTAAAGTTAGTTCCACAGATACAACTCTAAGACAAAATACGGAGAATAGCCTGAAGCCAATTTTTAATTGTTCAGTGCTCATAATTTTCACCGAACATGAAATAGATGATGTTCATAAAATCTGTAGACAGATTAATCCACAATAATGTTCAAGATGGTCAGTAAATTGTAGGCCTTGTCTTACAACTACATTTTGAAGCTCTAGCAGCACGTAGCATCATTTACTAATCTTAGTAACAATTTTGTTTCAACTGCAATTATGTGGATTCAAAGGTCAGCACAGGTTAGCATCGAACTCGAAAGGTGGCGAAAATTGATGACTGGAACAATGCTCCAGAAATTCTTTCTCAACATCCAGTATTTCATCACACAAAGCACATCCAAAAGATTTAGAAAAAGATGATTTTCCATCCAATTTGCCATGAAACAAACATTCTTCATCTCTGCCACTTGCCATTCCGCTGCAGTGAGGATATATTTCCGTTGTGAAACGTGTGAATCCTTTGTTACAAAACTTGTATATGTTTAGTTTTTCCTCAGCTTGACTCTTCGGATGACCGGAAACTGTAAATTGTTTCGCACGTGACTTAGACTTGTGTTGTTTTACACCGATATCTGTTGTCAAGTGCATTTTCAGATGACTATGATCATTAAACGATTTCTTACACAACTTGCACATGTATGGCTTTTCACCAGTATGGCTTCTCATGTGCGGTTTTAGATAACGAACGTCACTAAATGTTTTCTGACATAATTTGCAACTGTATGACTTTTCACCAGTATGGGTGATCATGTGCCTTTTCAGAATACTACATTGAGTAAATGTTTTCTGACAAGACTGACACCTGTATGGTCTTTCACCAGTATGAATTCTCAAGTGCTTTTTTAGATTAGCATCTAGAGTAAATGTTTTCAGACATAACTTGCAAGTGTAAGGCTTTTCAACAGTATGGGTGATCATGTGCCTTTTCAGATGACTAACTTGAGTAAATGCTTTCTGACATAACTGGCACCTGTATGGCTTTTCACCAGTATGGATTCTCATGTGCTGTTGTAGATGAGTGTCTTGAGTAAATGCTTTCTGACATAACTTGCACCTGTATGGCTTTTCTCCAGTATGTCTTCTCATGTGCAGTTTTAGATAACGACCTTCACTAAATGTTTTCTGACATAATTTGCAACTGTATGGCTTTTCACCAGTATGGGTGATGATGTGCCTTTTCAGCAAACTGCGTGTAGGAAATGCTTTCTGGCATAACTTGCACGTGTATGGCATATCGCAAGTGTGGCTGATCATGTGCCATTTGAGATGACTAACTCTAGCAAATGATGTTTGACATAACTGACATCTGAATGGTTTTTCACCATTATGTTTTCCCATGTGTGTGATCAGCAAATAATTTCTAATGTGCGAGACTTTGACTTGGAAGCATTTAAACTATTCACACTTTTCACTACCAGAGCAGAGCGGAACAGGTGCAATTCAATTTCTTATGATTTAGTGTGACTTTCACTGAAGCTGGATTTTAAAAGCAAGTTCAGCAAAAGTTGCGGTCATCATAAATCCATTGTAATTTGCTTGATGAAGATTACTGAGATGTAGACTTTGTCTTGCAACTCATTGTCACTCATTATCAATTCGACATGTAGCTGCTAAACAGAACAGTACAAATATGATCTTCATATTAATTTCACAGATTTGTATATCACTCCATCAAGAGAGGTGCAGTTTTAGATAACGATCTGCACTAAATGTTTTCTGACATAACTTGCACCTGAATGGCTTTTCTGCATTGTGTTGCCTGTACGACTTTTCTACATTGTCTGCCATAAAATATGCAACATAGTTTTTTCAGACAATAATGAGTGACTAAGTTAGTAAGTATGTGTGCATTCTATAGAACTTACTGCAAATGCACTGTTGGAACATCAGGTAAGAACAATCTATGAATCAAACCATTCAAAAATCTATGAGATCTACCAGCAATAGAGTCATTTGTATAATGATAAATCTAGTTTCTGATAAAAGCAAGTCACATTTTCAGGAATTTCAAAACTATTTTTCTAATAAATAATAAATGCCACAGCTCTACTTCACAAAAGAGAATGATTATCTGGACTTTACTGTTCACTATTGTATGAAAAGTCAATAAAAATAATCACTTGAAATCACACCATCTAAAATTTTGTCTATTTTCCAAGTTGGTGGCCAATAAGCTCTATCACGATTTGACTAGAAATGCAATCCTTCCTTCGGGCACCCCATTGGGTAAACGACGTGTACATTAGCGTCGTAAATTATTCACTTAATGCAGCATTATTATTTTTAGTCAATCCAACTTCTAGTTTGGCCAGAATCCTTCTCCTCGATACAATATCTGTTTAGGCAAGAATTCAATATCGGCAGCAAGACTTTTCATCAATACAACTTCTATTTATTAAAAAACTACTGCTCATCAATTAAGCTTAGATTTCAGCGAGATTTTTTCATAAATTCAACTTCCATTTTTTTATCAAAAATAATTATCATCAATACAACTTCTATTTAGCAATAATTCTGTTATCCTACAGACTGTGATTTTAAATTGCCACACATGTATGCTGCAATGCATATTCGTGACTAGTGCAGAATAAGGTGTCACGCACCGGTGGACAACTGTAATACGATTCTTTTAAAAAATAACCAATCTATAGAAGCTCGAGATGGTTCTCCTTTGGCTAATCCAGAAGGCTTATGTCTGTCGACATAATAATCTGCTTCTTAATTTTGTCATCAGAACAAAATGGCCTGCGATTAAAGTGTTTCGCTAGGACGATAAGTCAACTGGAGCTTGTTTAAAGCATAGCCTGTCACCTAGCGAATACATTCTAACGTCCTACATCAATTATCGTAATCATAATCTTCTCCTTTGGCTAATCCAGAAGGCTTATGTCTGTCGACATAATAATCTGCTTCTTAATTTTGTCATCAGAACAAACTGTTCTAACCTGTTCTAACCAGGCTGCGGTGTGTCAACCTGGACGTTTTTCACGAATTAAACGAATATCTATATATAACTTCTACAGCGCCACAAAAGTCAAGTCGCGGGAACCAGTTTATGCACAGGCGCTTAATGAAAACAAAATCTATAGACTTTTTGCAAAAGGGCGTGGCCTATGTGGTCGGCCATATTGGTGTACAGCTGTGAACTGTTGTCAACGTAGGATACACGCCGTTACACGGTGAATTGTTAGTTGATGGAATAAAGTTATCGTCATAGGCCTATTGATCTATCCATAGGCCTATGCCTTAATAGATATATCGGTCTAAACACCATCCAGCCTGGATCGACCCGAATCCCTGAAGCGAATTTCGGCTAGGGCCCAAATCTGCTATAATTAACAAGTAGGCCTAGGTCGATCTATGCTTTTTGCTGCTTCACGGTCTGTAAATGGCTGGGCTTCTTCCAACGTAGGCCTACATAGGGCTGCCAACCGTCCCGGATTCGCCGGGACTGTGCGTCCCGTGTCCCGGACTGATCCCAAATTGTCCCGGAATTTGCTGTTAGGACCCACATTCCACAATATTGTTCTTATTTTGCACACTAAACTTAATAGATTGTTCGATGAATTTGACGTTGGTGGCTGAACAGCAAATGTTGGACAGCGCTTGTTTGAAGTTTCAAAACTTTACAAACCTCTGATACTCAGTATAGACCTAGCATATTTTGTCCTTCGTAGGCCTATATTCTCTCATTCCGTTTTAATGCTTTTTGCGAGAGAGCGTTCAGCATTATGGACGACCTGTTGTCTAGCAATCGCAATTAAACCTATAGCTGAGCATCGACCTTGTAAAAGCGGAACTGTCAATAGGCCTACACATCAATTTTGACATGACATGTGCTATTTTCTACGACTTTGTGACCAGTGTTCTGGAACTGCTTAAATATCAGCAGAGTAAATCGTTTGGGCTAAGTTCTGCTGTCCGGCAGCCGACTTAATCATTTCATAAATTGACATTAAATTTTGTAATCTGCATGCATGCACGATGTCGCTTATAATTTTGTAGGTTAACTTTCAACATCGCTCGTGCTGGGCTCATAAGTCTGCTTACTCTGGTATACGTAGGCCCAAGTTACTGGAACTTACATTTATTTTTTAAAAATCCCTTCTTGACGTCGATTCTAATCCTAAATTTAGGCTACTTGTCTTCTGGCAATTTATCTACAAAATTATTAACTAGGCCTACTCTTTTTGTAGATTTTAGGTTAGATCGTATAATTGGACTGACACAGCATTTGTTACATTAGGCCTATTTTGCTTGCGATCGATTGCATGTCTCTGGCTGTAGTTTTTAGCCGCCGATGCTCTTCTCGCGTTAACCTCGACATTCAAGCTCGTGTACTTTGGACTTCTCTAATTGAACCTTTATCTCTGACAGTAAGTTTGCCGCAGATAAAACAGTAAAAACACAGAAAATCATTTTTATAATAAGCGCCCTTCGCATACGTATCCAATGTCAACAAGCATTGCCTGCGAACCAATATGGCGCAGGCCATTATGCAAATGAGCCGTTACGTCATTAGGCAAGGGGTGAATAGGCAAGAGGGTCAAGTCCGGAGAGTCAGACAGGTAGATAGATAGACAGACGGCTAAGGTGTGTGATGTTTAGTGCTGAAATGACGAGGGATGTGAGGAGAAGAGGAAGAATCAGGATCGGATTTGTGAAAGACTGAAAGAGCAATGTTTTCAGTTTTGAGTGAAATTCCTGTGGGGATATAGCGAGAGGTGGAGTTTTGGTGAGCTCGTATGATGGGTCGGAAGTTTGGCTTAAGAAATCTGAATATTTTTGGGAGGGACGCTTTTGAAGTCTTAAGCCACAACTATCAACATTGAAATGATTGAACAATTTCATTCAGATGATAACCAAAAGTGTTTTGATTACAGTTTTAAAAGTAAAAAATGAAACAATAGGCAGAGGGCATAATTGAAGTCGTAAAGGATGTCTTTCAGCAATGAAAATGCGAAATTTGTTGAGTTTAAGAAAGTCGATCACCAAATTTGCAGCGCGGAAATTTAAGGGAAAAAATAACAATTCGAGAAGACGCATCGACGATTATGAAGTCTTGAACCACAACTATCAACACTGAAAAGACGCGCAATTTCGTAAAAATGACAACCCAACACGGTGCCATTACAGAGTGGAAATTCAAAAAATTTCGTGATTGGGAGGGGCACATCCCTCTCCCGAGACCCAACCCCTGCTCGACGCCTCGTCGATCCTCATGGATCCGTTCGTCCCCAAAGCCATCACCAAGTCTTCACATTATATGGTCTTACAGTCTACACTGTCAGGAGATGGAAATGGACACATGTTTCTCATTCTTTTCCAACGCTGTGTGCTGATTTATATGTGCATTTGAATCAATCATCAATGGATAATTTGGATATTTGTTGCACGACTATAGGCTAATTTTTGGCACCATTTTACCGTTTCTAATATAGATAGGTTTCTCTAATAATAAGCGGGACTTCTGTTCCTTTCGTGTTAGACGGAAATCAACACTCATGATTATCAAGTGCTTTGGTCCCACCGTGTCTTAATTTATGTGTAGACCTATATAAAAATCACTAAATAATTTTTTGTTGCATATGTCCCTTTTAGGGTAAGCCTATAAGCTTTGCATACCCAGAAGTTGCGCTATTTTTGCAAGCAATGTCAAATACTATGGCTCATTAAGTGATTGATTGACTGATTTACATTTAGACTTTCACAGATCGAGGTGGTTTAGGCCTAGGTAGGCCTACTTTTATTCCGATATCATCGTTGCAAAATTTCAGATAAACTAGAACTCAAAATGCCACCGATTCGGCATCCAATGCTCAAAATTGCGTTTTACGATTCCCCCCACCCCATACCCCTTGATCGTCAGGGACATCGCGAATGAGTGCCTGCATAATACACGAATAGGACTTGTGAAGGCTGGACGCAGCATCATGTCATCCACTGGGGACCGTGCCGAAGTGGTGCTTCGCGAGTTGTATAGCACCGCCCGTCGCAGTTCTCCGTTCCCGATGCCTCTCGACGGACGAGGGACTCCAAATGCCGCTCTACCATCTGCATTGAACGAGAAACTGTCGGCTGAACTGTTCGGCGTGGTCGCGTCCGAGTTCGTCGCTGGGGGACCGTTCCTCCTCGAGTGGCGTTTACCCACAGATGACTGTGTCTGTTGTAGTGACGGTAACATCGAAGACTAGAGCAGGGAGGGCGCCGCTGTTGGCTGCCAGTTTTTTTTTTCATTTAGTGTTAGCTACCGAACCCGCTATACACTGCAGCCGTCCTGCGTGTCGTGCGAAGCGGGTCGTATTTCGCATAACCTGTATCTGTAATCTTTCTGCGGTTTGTCAGATCGAATTTTTTTATTAAACGAATATACACGATCTTGCCTTCGGCAATGGCGGTCTTCGCGCGTGTCGCGCTCGCTTTTGTTACACCTACTAAGAATTTCCATTTGGTCCCTCCCAACTTTTAGGACGTGGTTGCGCCTACGATTAGACGCAAATCTGAGCCACTGGACCAAAACAGAGGAAGGCCATTAATTTTGACAAATCTTGTTTAAATATTACCGTTTAAAAATTAAATTGAAATGCAATGCAATTTTTCATGTCCAAATAATTATAGGCTACTATAACGGCTGATTGAATTTCACCACAAGCAACTTTCGAGCAGGCAAATTGTACTGATCGTCTAAATTTAACTGACGTCAAAATAACAAACATGTAGGCCTAAACTGAAAATTCAGCAAGAAGGCGGATTGATGAAAATAATATTTAATAAATTCAGCGCTTTTATTGTAAGGCATTCCGTTGTAAAGGTTTCAAATTACTCCCGGTGTAAAGGTTTCAAATTACCCCCTCCTAAACATTACCCCCCGGTAACTTGAAACCGGTTTCAGATTACCCCCCGGAAACTAGATTTGCATCAATCATCGCATTTAATGCACTAAAAAATCAGAAAAATCATCCCGCTTCTTGTTTTGGTGGGAAGATTTTCATCCGTCATCCCACTTTGCGGTTTGCTATCAATATTCTGATCCGAAAAAATAATAGCCTCGAAGCCATTTTCTCCATGTAAACTTCAGCGGCGAATAGTATTTTAGTTACAGATGAAAATATTGATAACAAACCACGAAGTGGGATGACGGATGAAAATCTTAAGACTAAAACAAGAAGCGGGATGAATTTCTTGATATTTTTAGTGCAATAAATGCGATGATTGATGCAATTTACAGTTTGCAGGGGGGGGGGGGGTAATGTTTAGGAGGGGTAATCTGAAACCTTTACACCGGTTTCAGATTACCCCCCGCACACTAGATTTGCATCATTCATCGCTTTTATTGCGCCAAAAATTCAAAAATGATGCCCGCTTCTTGTTTTCCTCTGACGATTTTCATCTGTCGTCCCGCTTCGTGGTTTGTTATTAATAGTTTGATCTGAAAAAAATAGCCTCGAAGTCGTTTCTTCAATTGACTTTAACGGCGATTAGTATTTTAGTTAAAAACCTTATGTGATACAACAATAATTCTGAGAACAGAACACCATCGTGTTCAGCACGTCAAATTCTATAGAAAACAGTCAAACTTTTTCGGAAGTAAAAAATTAAAATTTGTTGTCCAGTGTCATTAATTGTGGCCTAATACTAAATATGATGAAAATTAACGATCAAATATCTGAGCAATATCGTAACTTCCCATTTTCAGATCCTCTGGCTGTGTCCGTGCACGGAGTTTAAATTAGTTCAATGATGAAGCTGTCATGTGCTTTTACGAGTGTAGGACATTTCCCCCCCTGGACAAAACCTCCCCGGACAAAACCCCCGGACAATTCCCCCCCCCCGATTTTGCCTAGGACATTAACCCCCCCGGACAATCCCCCCTTACTGCGAAAATAGCCTATTTCTGTAGGTATAAATTCGTTTCATCCAACTTCTATTTAAATAACAATTTTTAATCAATCCAGCTTCAATTTAAGCAAGATTATTTTCATCAATCCAGCTCCAATTTAAGCAAGATTATTTTCATCAATCCAGCCCCAATTTAAGCAAGATTATTTTCATCAATCCAGCTCCAATTTAAGAAAAAATAATTTCACCAATCCAGCTCCAATTTAAACAAGAATATTTTCATCAATCCAGCTCCAATTTAAAGAAGAATATTTTCATCATTCCAGCTCCAATTTAAGCAAGAATATTTTCATCAATCCAGCTCCAATTAAAGCAAGATTATTTTCATCAATCCAGCTCCAATTTAAGAAAAATATTTTCATCAATCCAGCTTCCATTTAGGTAAAATTTATTTTGTACCAATCCGGCTTCTAGTTAGCGAGAATTCTTTTCATCAATTTAACTTGCATACTTAGGACCAGCGTTTTACAGTACAACCACTTATACGCAATATGTTCTACCAGGGGGGGAATTGTCCTACCCTAGTGGGGGAATTGTCCGGGGGTTTTGTCCGGGGGGTTTTGTCCAGGGGGGGAAATGTCCGCGCCCCGCTTTTACAGATTACTCTCCATCCAGTTAAAAATACTTCCAAGATATCTGGTATAGGCCTACTTGTATCGTTTATTTCCCATATAAGAATTGCTGCAATCACCATTAAATATGATGAAAATTAACGATCAAATCAGGCTATTCACATAACCAATAATTTCACTCTTTCCTTTGATTATTAACACTAATCAGCTCGAGTGACGAGCAAGTGGTTCCTGAAATACTAGACAACTGTGTGCGTTTCAAAATGAGCTTCTAAAATCGTAAGATTCCGTAAAATTGTTAAAATTCTGCGACGTTTGATACGCCTGTGTTTTGGTATGCGCTTCAAGAAAATAGCCTGTATGATCGCTTTCAGCAATTGTTGTAGGCCTATCCAATTCCACCAGTGTTCAGTCTCTTGCTTTATCAACAACTTCATTTAGGTCTGCCTTTAAATGCTCGCAGGATGGCTTCAAATTTCATCTGTCAGCCGTAGTTATTTTTCTAAGTTAAAGTTAGTTCCACAGATACAACTCTAAGAGACAAGACAAAATACGGAGCCAACCAACCTTGTATGATAGAATAGCCTGAAACCAATTTTTAATTGTCCAGTGCTCATAATTTTCACCGAAGATGAAATAGTTGACATTCATAAAAATCTGTAGACAAATTAATCCACAATAATGTTCAAGATGATCAGTAAGTTTTGAAGCTTCGGCAGAACGTAGCATCTTTTATTTATCCCAATAACAATTTTGTTTCAACTGCAATTAAGTGGATTGAAAAGTCAACACAGGTAAGCATCCAACTCGAGAGGAGGCGAAAATCGATGGCTAGAACAATGCTCCAGAAATTCTTTCTCAACATCCAGCATTTCATCACACAAACCACATCCAAAAGATTTTGAAAAAGACGCTTTTCCATGTAAAGGATATTCGAATTTGACATGAATCAAACGTTTTACATCTCTGATATTCGGTAAACCACCTGCCATTTCGCTACAATGAGGATATAATATGTTCTTTGCGAAAGGTGTGAATCCTGTGTCACAAAACTTGGTTAATATGTTTAGTTTTTCTCCTGTTTGAGTACTCATACGACTCTTCGGATGACCAGCAACTGTAAATGGTTTCTGACATAACTTCGACTTGTATTGTTTTACATCGATATCTGTTGTCTTGTGCATTTTCAGATGACTATGATCATCAAACGATTTCTTACACAACTTGCACCAGTATGGCTTTTCACGAGTATGGCTTATCATATGAGTTTTCAGATGACTACTTTGAGTAAATGTTTTCTGACATAACTGGCAACTGAATGATCTTTCACGAGTATGGGTGATCATGTGCCTTTTCAAATGACTACCTTGAGAAAATGTTTTCTGACATAACTTACAACTGTATGGTTTCTCACCAGTATGTCTTCTCATGTGCATGTGCACATGGCTAGGATCAGCGAATGATTTCTTACACAATTTGCATGTGTATGGCTTTTCGCCAGTATGGGATCTCATGTGCACTGTTAGTTGATCATCTCTAGCAAATGACTTCACACACAACTTGCATTTGTTTGACTTTTCACCAGCATGGCTTCTCATGTGCCTGTTCAGGCTACTGCCTTGAGTAAATGCTTTCTGACATAACTTGCACCTGTATGGCTTTTCACCAGTATGGGTAATCATGTGCATTTTTAAATGACCACCTTGAGTAAATGTTTTCTGACACAACTTGCACCTATATGACCTTTCACCAGTATGGGATCTCATGTGCGTTGTTAGTTGATCATCTCTGGCAAATGATTTCACACACAACTTGCATATGTATGGCTTTTCACCAGTATGGCTTTTCATGTGCCTTTTGAGATGACCACCTTGAGTAAATGTTTTCTGACATAACTTGCATCTGCATGGCTTTTCACCAGTATGTGTTCCCATGGGCATTTTTTGCTGACTGTGATGAACAAATGAGTTCTGGCTTCGATTTGGAACATTTAAACTATTGACACTTTTTTTACACCTGAGGAGTGTCCAACAGAAGGAAATCAATTTCTTTATTGTATAGTGTGGCTATGGCTTTCACTGAAGCCGGATTAAGCAAGTATACCAGTGGTTGCAGTAATTAGAATCCTTTGTAATTTGCTTCATGAAGATTACTGAGATGTAGACTTTGCCTTGTAACTCCGTGTCACTCAATATCAATTCGTCATGTAGCTGCTAAATATGCAACAAAATTTTATTTTGTGCAGTAGAATGATTGACTAAGTTAGTAAATATGTGTGCACTAACTTACTGCAAATGCACTGTAGAAACGTCAAGTAAGAACAAAAAACAAAATGGCGAATGATTAAAGTGTTTTGTTATGACGATAATCAGATGGAGCTTTTAAAGTAAGCTTCTAGTCTGTCACCTAGCGAATACATTGTAACGTCCAGCATCGATTAAGACTTTAGTCATGCAACTGTTGAATTGCTTAAAAAAACTTTTGGTACTCGTCGGTTAAATCACTTAAAGACACCGAAACCCATTGTACGCAATTTTACATGCACATTTTAATTAATCTGTTGGTTACACTTACATTACTCGCGATTTTACATGCAACTTTAATAGAGGATAGAGCTAGGATTACAGTTAGGTTAAGAGCTGGTATAGACTACAGACAACTCGTCTAAAGACAACTCGTCTACAGACGACTCGTATTGATGAAATGGAAGCTGGATTTATGAAAAAGCGTTAAATGGTTTTCTAGCTTAAATGGAAGCTGAATTGATGATTTTCATTCGTGTATTTCAACATGCATCCAGCTTCTAC
This sequence comes from Lumbricus terrestris, assembly GCA_949752735.1. NCBI lineage: Eukaryota > Metazoa > Annelida > Clitellata > Crassiclitellata > Lumbricidae > Lumbricus > Lumbricus terrestris. The sequence continues at coordinate 22,341,924 of OX457049.1, read as the reverse complement.
TTCAGATCTAAAAATACCTTCTATTTCTCGCTCGTTATTTTCGTCAATCCAGCTTCTATTTCAGATATAAAAATACCCTCATCCAGCTTCCATTACTTAAGCGTTTTTTTATCAATCCAGCTTCCATTTCAGATCTAGAAATACCTTCATCCAGCTTTTATTTCTCGCTCGTTATTTTCGTCAATCCAGCTTCTATTTCACCTGTAAAAGAACCTTCATCCAGATTCCATTTCTCTTGCGTTTTTCATCAATCCAACCTCCATTTCACCTGTAAAAACTTTCATCCAGATTCCGTTTCTCAAGCACTGGACTAGTTGTCTGGAGACCAGTTGTCGTTAGATGAATTGTCTGTAGACCAGTTGTCGTGACACCGATCTAGGGTTAGGGTAAGTTAGATTTAGGGTTAGGATTAGTTAGGTTTAGGGCTAGGGTTAGAGTTAAGGCTATAGGGTTAGGGTAGGGCTAGCCTTAGCTTTAATCCTAGCTCTAACCTTCGCCCTAACCCTAGCCTTAATCCTACCCTAAACCTAATCATAATCCTGATAAAAACAGTGAGTAAAAATACGAGATTCATCACGTGAATTAACTGACAAGTACCAAACTTTTAGTGATGTTCACATTTCAGTAATTAGCAGTAGCGGCGCCAGAGCGGGGCGCGGACATTTCCCCCCCTGGACAAAACCCCCGGACAAACCCCCCCGGACAATTCCCCACCCGGACAACTCCCCCCTGATTTAGCCTAGGACATTAACCCCCCCAGACAATTCCCCCTCCTTTGCTTCCATTTAGGCAAAAATGCTTTTAATCCAACTTCTATTTAAATAACAATTATTTTGATCCATCCAGCTCCAATTTAAGCAAGAATATTTTCACCAATCCAGCTTCAATTTAAGCAAGAATATTTTCATCAATCCAGCTTCCATTTAAGCAAGAATATTTTCATCAATCCAGCTCCAATTTAAGCAAAAATATTTTCATCAATCCAGCTTCCATTTAAGTAAAAGTTATTTTGTATCAATCCGGCTTCTATTTAGCGAGATATCTTTTCATCAATCCAACTTAGGACACTTAGGACCGCCGTTTTATAGTAATACCACTTACACGCAATATGTTCGACAGGGGGGGGGGAATTGTCCTACCCTGGGGGGGAATTGTCCGGGGGTTTTGTCCGGGGGGGTTTTGTCCGGGGGAGTTTTGTCCGGGGGTTTTGTCCGGGGGGGGAAATGTCCTACACTCGCCAGAGCAGGGGCCCACTAAAAAAGGCCATCCGGTTTTGTACATGTAAAAATGATATATTTTAGTGGTTAGCCCCCCCCACCCAAAAAAAACCTGAGAAACATTCGTGGGATTTCGACCAAATGACTAAAAAATGGTCATCAGAAATTTTGGCGGATGAAAAATCGAAAATTTCTTCCTCGGAGTCAGCCCCCCAAAACTGCAATCCTGGCGCTACCACTTCTGTGCCACTGAAAGGAAATAGAGGAAAGTCACTAATTTGGACGAATTTAAAAAAATGTTACCATATAAATTTAAATGGGTCCTTTTCATTTCTAAATTTTGCTGAGATTTCTGTTGTTGTTATGTCAATAAATGATTGATTGACTGATTTATCCTGATTTTCACCGAAAGCAACTTTCGAGCAAATTGTACTATTTGTCTAAATTTTATTGAGAGTCAAAAATATCAAACGTGTAAACTGAAAATTCTTTTTCATACCTTCATAAAGCAATAAATACTTTTAAGTTTGACACAGCTTTCATCAGCGTGGGATCTCATGTGCACTGTTAGTTGATCATCTCTAGCAAATGATTTCACACACAACTTGCACATGAATGACTTTTCACAAGTCTCATGTGCCTTTTCAGATTACTACCATGAATAAATGCTTTCTATTCGCAAGCTAGCTTATTGAAACTGAACTCGAACTGACAACCAAATGCGGACGATCTGGGTAAAATACTGTAAAATAAACTTTGCAAATGCCACACACACACAGTTGATGTTCAAATTGAAAATCACTTCTGAAGACTTTTCACTTTTGAACTATAATTTGAAGAACAGTCGCTCCATTAGAAAATATTTCATAAACAAACATTTTATAACATGCCTGAAAACTCGGAAAACGTGCAATTTAATTTATAATCAGAAAATAAATGGGCGAATACAAACATACGCAATTTCAAATTACTGCCCATCTGTGCTTGAGTGATATCATTGTGATAATACACATTCGTTATAATTATAACACTCATAATAACTTCATATAAATAGTGTAAGTAGAGTGCAGGCGAAAGGCCACACAAAGACATGTCACATAAACGCAGTTGAAAATGAACTTGATAATTTCAAATTTTGTTCAACACCATAAATAAACATCGTACCATAAATGAAAGCAGTTTCAAAATACCACAAATAACACCAGTGCATTATAAAGCTCTTTGTAACATCATCAAAATTCTATCAGTTTTCCCATCAATACCTATTTTTTTGATTCATGGCATCAAAGCCGATGAAAGAAGACAAGAGTTGTTAAAAAATAACATGCATTGTCAATGATTTCTGTTCATTTACCAAACCACATATTTTCTCAGTCTCTGATGGGTCAAAGGTGAAATTGAACTTCATTGAACTACTGCTAAGTAGTCCCATTACTTAGTTGAAGACATCAGTAACTGTTGTAGTAAGAAAACACAAAATAAAAAAAATTACAAAATGTTTTAAAACAAATTAATATATTAAATATTGCATTGTAGCAAATAGAATCATTTCTATTTTTAATGCTGCAATATAATAATACTAAACTTTTCTGAAGTACAAAAACTCATTATCTTATTAACTCCATTGTTAATTCTTTCATGCACTTTGAAACACAACTACTCGTGAAATGAACGTCAGATTGAAAACCTTTCAAGTGAACAAGAAGAAAACATAATAATGTTGAAATATCAAAATATCTTTGGCAGTTATTAATACTTCTGATACGCTTTGGTTATAAAATGCTATCTATAATACCTTAAACTGTTAGCAATGCAATCAACACTCTCAAATCCTCAGTTATTCTAAGTTTACGCCAGTCACGACCAACAGACTTTCCATTAAATAGTAATAATAAGTACAACAATTTATATGGCGCCGTAACACGGCCATCCGATTACAAGGGCACTTTACAAAACAGTTAAGAGTCCTTAGAGAACCAATATAATTATGACTTCTCACGGTTTTGACAAAATACAACATATATACTGCAGGCCAATGGAAAATTTAATATCGTTGAAACTGGAACAAACCACATTCCTTCAAATGGTCTGTTCTAAAGAAGGAATAACTGAAGACACATGTTGGCAGAAAAGAAATTAGGGTAAACATACGTTTTAGCGTCGTGCATTATTCACCATTTCAGCGTGGCCGAATACAAGTCGGATTGGCGAAAATAATTCTTGTTACATAGAAGTAAGAGGCTAAATAGAAGTAAGATCGATGAAAATAATGTTTACTTAAGTAGAAATGGGACTTATGAAAACAATTACTATGAAATCGATGCTGGATCGATGAACAATAATTTTTATTCAAATAGAATTTATAATGATGAAAAATAATTGCTGCTGGTAAAAGGGGGGGGGGTGATTAAACAAACTCTTGCTTAAACTGAAGCTGGATCAAAGAGAAGGATTCTTGCCAAAGAAGAAGCTGGATTGATTAAATATAATAATGCTGCACCGAGCGAATAATCTACAATGCTGAAATACACGTTTACCAAAAAATCATTTGTTTTGCTGAAAGTACAGATATTGAAAGAGTTTCAGTTAAACACGCTATAGCTATTTGAGTTTCTATCTATCAGTTGGTCAGTTAACCTGAAATTGTAAACGACAGCTATGAAAGTCTAATAACTTTACTATATAACTTAAACCCACACCTACAACTATTTTCAGCGATGCCTCGCACCAAGCACACTGAGGGACTTTTAGAGGCACGGTAACTGAGTGGCTATGCAAAGTTTATGATTTATACCAGTGTAAATAATTCACTTTTTAAAAATTGTTGCATAATATGTAAATGTGATATTTTTGCATGGCAGTACTATGGTGTCAGTTCAATTTAAATCCCTTATAAAACCTCATCAGAAAATGAAAGATAAGAGGAATTTTTTTTAATGCCAGCGATTTAATCTCTGGTCACCAAGCAGCTCTGCAAAGCATGAATCATTTGCAAGACAAGTCAATGCTGAACAACATGCTTCTCTCACTTCACCTCAACAATCCTTTGCATTGCTTACAATATTGGTAAAATACAATATTGGTAAAACGAAACAAATAAATATAATACAAATATAAACAGTAATAATGATCATACAGATGTACAACAATAGGTGTCATGGATTAAGGATATTCTTAGCTCTGTTAAAAAGTTGTCCTAATTGTAGATGTTTACTGTTTGGACGGATCGTTTGGTGGGTGGGGAACCGGGGGAGGGTCCTTGTCCTGACTGGTGCCCTCTGGACTGAGTTCCCTCTGGTCATCAGCCGTGGTCAGACGGAAGCTGACCACCGGAGTGACAGGCGGAGGAGGTTGCACATTAAGATCAGCAGCACTGGTCACCTGCTGATCCTGGACGAACTTTGTCTTCCTCACGTTCGTCTTCCATGCATTCCAGATGCGCACCGTCTTATCCCACGATGACGAGATATACTGCAATCAGTTTAAAGACATTAAACATTCATTCATTCATTCTATGCACTTATATAATTATCGCTCCTTCAAGAAAACAGATGAACAAATCCACCTCTATGCAATTATGCAGCATTACAGATTAAATTAATTAATAAATTACAGATTAAATTAATTAATAAATTACAGATTAAATTAATTAATAAATTACAGATTAAATTAATTAATAAATTACAGATTAAATTAATTAATAAATTACAGATTAAATTAATTAATAAATTACAGATTAAATTAATTAATAAATTACAGATTAAATTAATTAATAAATTACAGATTAAATTAATTAATAAATTACAGATTAAATTAATTAATAAATTACAGATTAAATTAATTAATAAATTACAGATTAAATTAATTAATAAATTACAGATTAAATTAATTAATAAATTACAGATTAAATTAATTAATAAATTACAGATTAAATTAATTAATAAATTACAGATTAAATTAATTGATTAATAATAATAAAAATAATATTATTAGCAACAAAATCGAACAACAACAGGAATACAACGACACCAACCACAACAATTATAATTGGATATAATTATATATACATCGAAGTCATCAACAAACTTGCATCTATTTTGTCAAAATGACAATTGTTTGTGCGTGTTTACATCACATTCGTTTTGTGGTGAACTGAGAAGAAAGGCTGCAGTTGATGCCTGGGTTAAATCTGGGGCATGGTGGTGTAGTGGTGGCATCGTTGCCTTGAAGCTGGAAGGTTCGAGGTTCGAATCCACCTCGCCGCGTAAGGACCTTAGGCAAGTCCTTCACTCGCAATTGCTCAGCGCTTCGGCGTGAAACTCCGATGCAGTGTCCGCTCTGCAGTCGGGAGCGCCTCTGAGTAGAGTGCTGGAAGGGGCGCTATAACAAGTGCTCATACAAACATACAAACATCTAAAGGGTTAACTTACTTGTCCTCTCTCTGGAACATGAAGAAGCGATCGGACGACATCCGTGTGACCGATGTTCGTCTGAACCAACTTGTATTGCTCCGAATCGTAGACTCTGTCGATCATTTCACGAAAAAACCCAGAATTAAGATAAGCATTGTCGCTTGGGGCTGACATAATTTCTATAATAATTTTCGTTTAATTTCAAACTGACACAATGCAGAACGATTACAGTTCATAGTATCATAAGTTATTACAGGATTCGAATTTAACCGTTGGCAGGGAACAGGGCGCTATCACGTCTCATTTTACCAATGCCATCTGCCGAATGGAAGGCTGAGTGGACACTGCTGAGCTGCCAATCATAATATTTCAATTGAATAAATGGACCACAGAAAATTCTTCATTTTGAAAAATGAAAACAGTAAATTGAGAATTGACCCAAGTTGCGAGTCTGATAATAAAAGATGTCTATGCATAGGCTCGCGGAAATTAATGAATACAGGAGCCATGGAAGTGATGGTAGTCCCAATTTCCCAAGATCTTCCTCTTTACTTTGTTAACCTTAAAACAGGGCTGAAAGTGAGCCGGGTCTGTCCGGGTCTCAGACCAGGCATTCTTTTGTTGACGCTTGAATAAACAATGGTATTACAATGGTATTTAGCAGCCTTTGGCCCAAAGAGACCCTTCAACTTTTTCAAACCATTTTCAGCCCTGCCTTAAAATAACCTTGAATCATCTCACATTAGAAGTCTTGTAATATAAGCCAACCACAGGTTGCCCTTATCAAGATGAGAAATATAAGAAATAATTAGTAAATTTAAAGTATTTTTGGCCAAGATCTGGCAATTTTACTTTGATCATCATTTTATTTCATTTTCGGTGGTCTTGAAATGACATTCAATGATCTTGGTTAAAGTGTCAATATTTTTTCCCTCAAATATATAGCCCTTTTCGAGTCAAATCAAATAAGAAAGTTCATCCAAATTGGACACTTCATTAGTTTTTTTGCGACAAACAGAATAAACTGAGAATGGACCAAAGTTCAAAGTCCTATTGTCCTCATAACTTAAGTGGTCTCTGCACGTTTAAATGTTGAATCATGTAATAATAATAATAATAATAATAATAATAATAATAATAATAATGACGACAATTTCTATAGCGCCATAACGCAGCCATGTCGCTACAAGGGCGCCTTGACAACGACAAGCACACATTCAGAGACAAGCAATTGACGAGTACTTGGGGTTAAGGGTGATATTACAAGCTTTTAGCTTTCTCCGGGCATCCTGCTGCATAGTAATTGATCAGTTGCTGTTATCACCACCTGTACTCTCACGGGAAACCCTTCTAACTCAACGCAGCGCTCGTGAATAAGCTGGTGCCCAGCGCATGGCTTTTGAGTGGCGCTTTAGAAGTTTTGAGTTTACGATTACTTGCATTTTCTTTTGTTTCTAACACAATAGATAAAAGAATTAAGTGACTGTTGGGCGCTACCTGATGATGTTCTGAATGCCAACGACAATGGCGCCGTTAGTGATGTCAATGCACATCGATGAAACAGGTCCCTGCGTTGACAGGATCTGCTCACATTCATTCAGACCAACACTCGACTAACAACAACAACATCAACAACATCGATATACTGACTTAACATAGTACATGGGGGCACGTTGGTGCAGTGGGTATTCATTCATTTCGAGAACTTATATAGCGCCTCTTCAAGAAACCTACTCAGAGGCGCTCCCAGCCAAGCCACAGCTAAAAAGATAGAATTTGAGATACTCAAAAAATGCAGGGGAATTCAGTCTAGGCATAAGTCGCAAGGTTAGTGGGAGGCCATTCCAGATAGAGGGACCCACAACAGAAAAGGCTATGTTCGATTAACAAAAGGGTATGTTCGTTGCCTTGCAGCCGAAGGGTTGCATGTTCGAATCCACCTCAAGCCGCTGCGTAGAAACCTTGGGCAATCCTTCACTCGCAATTGCTCAGCACTTCGACATGAAACCCAGATGCAGTGTCCGCTCTGCAGTCGGTAGCGCTTCTGAGTAGCCTTTAGCTTTCTCTGGGCATTCTGCTGAATAGTAATTGATCAGTTATCATTCAGCTGTCTGTTCTATTAGTAGTCAAGATTGATGTTGAGATACTTTTCATAACCTGTACAATGCACATGAAAAGCAAAGTGTGTTGCAATTTTGTTACCAAAAAACCCCTTGTAGCAAAGGAATGCAGGGCATTTTTAGGGTGCAGTTGTACACAAAATGTGCAATTCTAAATGGATTTGTGCAGTTGTAGAAGCACTTCTGTGCAGTTGAGACTAGTAAAAACAGTTCATTGGCCTCTGATTGGAAGTAATTTACCATAAAGGATGGGAAAAAAAAGAAGCAAGCGGCTGTGCAGTTCTAAAAATTCCTTACGAACAGCCCTGGAGGAATGCTGATGTTAATGATGGCGACGACGATGATGATGATGATGAAGACTGAACTGACCCAAATGCGGATGGTTCCATCCTCTGATCCGCTGATCCACTTTTCGTGTTTTCCATTCCACTTGACGCACATCACTTCGCCATCGTGACCTTGAAGCGTGTTCACCAGCGTCATCTCGGAACCATTCGTGGAAAACTTTCGAATGTAAACCATCCAATCGCTCGACGCATAAGCAATCTCATTCCTGACGACAGAAGAAACAGACAGAATTTATATTGAACAGTAAAAGAAACTCTTAAGAAACACTCACCCAGCACTGTATTGTATTGCCTGTATCGTATCGCCTGTATTGTATCGCCTGTATTGTATTGCCTGTATTGTATTGCCTGTATTGTATTTCCTGTATTGTATTGCCTGTATTGTACTGCCTGTATTGTATTGCCTGTATTGTATTGCCTCCATTGTTTCTTGTCATGGATATTGTTGCAGGTTACCTTATTATTTCTTGCCCAGACCTGTATTATTTCTTGTCATTGGGCTGCAGGGCGCCTGTTACATGACTTGTCCAAGGAAGGAAGGTCAACGCATCATTTCTTGCTGAGAGGTGGATTCGAACCTGGAAACTCCGTTTCCAAGGCACTGAACCCACCACTGCACTACCGTGCCCCACGTTAATGCCAGAGCATTTGCTTTTCCCAGTGTTCTGTTGGAGTTGGTTAGTGCACATCTCTGTACACTAAGCCCCTCCAACGACCAATTGCCAACATAGATAACATAGATAACATAGATAACACAGATAACATAGATAGCATAGATAACACAGAAAACATAGATAGCGTAGTTAACATAGATACAATAGATAACATAGATAACACAGATAACATAGATAACAGATAACATAGATAACATAGATAACACAGAAAACATAGAAAACATAGATAACATCCATAACACAGATAACACAGATGACATAGATAACATAGATGACATAATAACACAGATAACATAGATAACACAGATAACATTGATAACATAGACAACATAGATGACATAATAACACAGATAACATAGATAACACATATAACATAGATAACACATATAACACAGATGACACAGATAGACCTTGGAGCAGAGTAAGTCAAGTCGTGGATGATTCCGTCGCAAGCGATCTCCACTTTATCCACCGACGACGAAGAACTGACGAGCGAAAGAGAAGAAATCGTCGTCGTCGTCGTTGTCGATGTCATCGTCTGATTGTTTGTTGTCGTTGGATTGACGTCCGATGGATTTCGAAAGACGTCTTTCAACCTTAAACGATAAAAGATTTCAAACTTGTAAATTGAGCGAAAACTTCAAGAAGACAATGTTAGTTATCAAGAAGAAATCATCATTGTGGTGTAGTGTTGGGTTCGGTGCCTTGGAGCCGGAGGGTTCCAGGCTTGTATCCACCTCAAGTCGGCACGTAGAACCTTGAGCAAGTCAACAAATGAGTGAATGAATGAATAATTCACAGCCACTGAACTGAGTGATATCATAAGAGAAGAGATGACTGCACTTAGTGAACTCACCCGCCCTCTTCCATGTCCCATATGCAGATTATACTCACCCGCCCTCTTCCATGTCCCATATGCAGATTATACTCACCCGCCCTCTTCCATGTCCCATATGCAGATTATACTCACCCGCCCTCTTCCATGTCCCATATGCAGATTATACTCACCCGCCCTCTTCCATGTCCCATATGCAGATTCGTCGATCCCATCCCGCGCTGATCTACAACAAAGACAGTTCTACACATCAAATTTTATCCAACGGTTTAGAGATATCTAAGACATAGATATGACATAGAAAGGAAAGCATCGGAATACAAAGTAAATGAAGAGATGCACTGTAGGCTATGTGATGACCAATGAAAACAGTTTTGCTGCTGAATTACTGCAGCATCAAAACTGTTTTCATCGGTCATCCAACTTCTAATTTCACTAGCACATATATGATTAACGAACCGCTGTACACATTGGGATTCAGTCGGCTATAAACACAAACCAAAAAGCATAACATACGATGTATGTTCCGTTCCATCCGTCATCTCTTGTCACAACGGCCAATGACGTAACACAACTTTGATGTTCGCTGAAGATGTGGCGACAGATGAAACCAGCGACACGACTCGCATTTCGATTGTCTGTCTGTAGATCAAAAGACAAATTTCTAACCAACTGAGAATTAATGTAATTCATAATAATAATAATAATTACGACAATTTATATGGCGCAGTAGCACAGCCATGCCGTTACAATGGGGCCTTACAAAGCAGCTAACATGCTGGATAAGTCCTAGCGAATCACGGATAGTCACAGACAGACTGAGTTTAATTGAGGAAAATCTAATTCTCATTGGTGACCTTTCCGTCATGCTGACTGAAATGCGATTCACTATTTGCTGGGCTTATCAACGTATGCTAAACCTAATCTGAGTTGGCTCTGAACTCAGCAGCCAAGTTCGTTGCTCATCTGTCTTGTTTTGCCCTACATTTGCGCAATAGAATTACCTAGAGCGTACAAGCCAATGAGGAAATCATTTTTAACAAGGATGTTTTATATAATTTAAATGTCATGTAAACCAAAGTGCAGTATAATAGTTGGTCATCATAAGAACATAATTATTTGTTGGATTTAGGAATATTATCTGTGTTGCTTTAAACATTTAACTTTGATTGGCTCCATAGATGACACGCACTCATGTTTATTATACAATGTCCGTAGCAATTTAAGGAATATTCTTATCTTATGTCAAACTACATGACTGTGACCCTGCAAAGCCCTTGTATTCCAAGTAAATGCAAAGTGGAGATCAGTTAATCATTTTATTTTGAAATCTATAATTCTAATCCTTAATTCTAAAACTAATGCGAAGGCGATTAATTTAAAATGCTAAAATGGTGGATCACAGAAACATTGTATCAGACGGACTACAGTAGAATCAACAGTTAACATTGATTTGAATGCAACTGACTTTCGCACGATTGTCGTCACGCTGCGTGAGAAGAAGCGAATGACTGTTCAGCAGAATCTCATATTCCTTTGGAATCATTTTCCTCGGCTTCAGCTGAGGATCCATCTTCTTCAACGCTTCCATCGCATTCTCATCGAAACCCCAAACGTCTAAAAGCAATTCCACTTTTGATCAGTTTAGTTGGGTGTTATTTCTTTTAACAGTGGCACTCTTTTGTCGGCGCTCTTTTGTCGGCGCAGTTTTGTTTGGTCGCTCTTTTGTCGGGGTGCCAGTTAGACAGAGACAGCAGCATGCATGCACTATCATACGAACTTGTTTATTTGATTGTATAATATGCAAATGCATTTACGTATGTGTGCATAATGTGCATGTATATGTAAGTATGCAGGAAAGTACTAAATATGTATGCACTATGCATGTTTACTATGAATGCATACTATATACGCATGCAACTAAGTACCTATGTATGTACGACATACGTAGTTAAATACATATATGTATGTATGTATGGATGTATGTACATATGTAAGTGTGTAGACATATGAAAACATGTATGCAGTTAAATATCAACATAGGCATGTACATATATGTATTTATCCCGTTCTTCGAACGATCGTCATATAACTACTCACAGATGTTGGCATCCTCGCAAGCGGCCACCATCAGATCAAGTTCTTCAACGAACGCAATCGAAACGATTCCAATGTCTGACTTATTCTCAGTCAACAAAGGCTGCAAAAAAATAATAACAACAGACTCTGTCTCATCCTATCTTCTTATGATGCACACGTCTACGACTCTACGACTAATTCAGGTACGGAGGAAGATGAACTGTTGCAAATGGTGACCGTGACCATCAATATAACTGATTAATGACTCACATGTGTATTTATTTATTTATTACAGCAATTTCATATAGCGCTACTTCAAGGTTGCCCACTCAGAAGTGTTCCCATCTAACCCCGGTCGAACAGGAGAGTTTTAAGAACAGTGAGAAAAGAGACACAGAGCGAGAGACCAATAGGCATTTGACGAAGAGTAGAAGCCCTGGAGTCAATTTTAGGTTGCATGTAGCTAGGGCACCCTGTTCATTTCACCCTGTTAGCAGAACCATACATGTATGTTCCTTTAGGTGCACCCAATGACACCTTTGATAGACTTGCAATTTATTATTATTATGTTGATCAATAAAATCATTGCCTTAGCAGTTGGAGGTCGACTGTAGGCGTAGTGCGACTTTGGCTCCCGCTTTCTCTTCAATTCCAGAGAACGTTGTTGCTCTTGTTCTTCCTCTTGCATAGCTTTCTGAAAATCGTGTTTCTCCTTCTCCTTCTTTCGTCTTCGTTTCGCCTTCAGAGCATCAGCGAGAAGCAACGTCTCACGACTAAAACGGTCAGCAGTAAAAAGCACATCATGCGATGCTGCTCCAAAATGATACGACACATGCAGTGCTTAAAGCAGCGGTTCCCAACCCGTGTCCTGTGGGCCAAAAGTGGCCCGCCAGGCCTAAGAAAATGGCCCTCATCTCTCAAAGAATTATCAAAAATATATGAAAAATTAACAATTTAGACAGGATAGAACACATTATCATTTTCTATTACAAATTATTTTATTTTAACGTCGATAAATTACATCAAACCTTATATTTTGGATCAATTATAAAAAATTTTACGCTTTTAGTTAATACAATTTTAACCTTGTGGCCCCTTAATGTCCTTCAACTAAGAAAAAGTGGCCCTCGTGTCATCCAACTTAGAAAAAGTGGCCCTCAAGTCAAAAAAGGTTGGGAACCACTGGCTTAAAGTGTAAGAAAAGAAGTGCCTGGATGGGTGGACGCCCCTTACCTTTCTGTGTTGGCGTAATAAGTGGCAGGACAGCGTCCAGATTTGAAAATAACTGCCGAACGCCTTTCTTGATCTTTCAGTCACACTTTGAACCCTAGATACTGGCATGCTTACTTACGAGATGGTCCAAATGTCAAAAAACAAATATGCCTAGTAATGGGTACTTGACAATGTTCGGATGTAAACATTCAACGTATAGGATGCTAAAAAAATGTTCATTAATATTACATTCCATTAAAAATCTGTAAATAACAGAGTCTCCCTGTTGTTACATTCTTCTGTGAGAATAGCAAATCAAACGAGCGGACAACAGAATTGGATTCGGGCAGAGACTGATCTGATGACACAGGGAGGGAATGGTTGAGTGCAGTGGTGTATTCGGTGCTTTGGACCATCCCATCCACCTCAAGCCACCATGTAGGCACCTTGAGCAAGTCCTTCACTTGCAATTTCTTGTGCACTTCAGCGTGAAACTCTGATGTAGTGTCTGCACTGCAGTCGGGAGCACCTCTGAATAGCTAGCTTGAAGGTACTCTATAGGAAATGCGAGAAATAAATAAATAGAATAAAAACCTGTAAATGAAGTGATTCGCTTGAGTTCTTTCCCACTTCGTAACATTTCCCTCGCTGTCTCCAGTGAACAACAGAATTGGCGACATCCTCGCTAAAATAACGAATATATTTAATGTTTTATTAATAATAATATCTTTTCTTTAATTAAACGCCTGCAAGACACACTGCGCATTACATTTACAAGTTATGCAGTAATCTTAATTAAACTTAACTACCAACTGAACAGACAGCTTTGCAATTACACGGCGCCAATGGCAGCCTACAAAGCAAATCTGCCCAACGGGGGCTTGAACTCACTACCTCTCGCACTCTTGGCCAGCGTGTTAACCACTACTCTACCGGGGGAGGGGGGCAACCACTACTCTACCGGGCCCCCCGGTAGAGTAGTGGTTGAATGACTTTTGGCTAGCAAAGAACTCTAATAATTAATGATCGAATCGCCATTGCATATGAGAATTTCGTGAGGAATGTCAATGATACAGAGAAGATAGGTAAGTAAGTAAGTAAGTAAGTAAGTAGGTACACCCATTAGCAAACGCACAATAGGTTACATGAAAAACTACTTAATAGAAACAGAAAAATAGAAGCTGGAAGTCAACAACGGCGTCCGACCCACAACAACTCCACTCTGCGTTGTAACAGTCACCAAAACAAACAAAGTCATCTGATGGCGTAGTGCAGTTGAGGAAAGATAAGGAGATATAGTCAGTAAGAAAGAAGTGAATCTGAGCTACAAAGAGAAAGAAAGAGTTGCAATTAATTCCATTACTTTAGAAATACACACAAGTCAACAGCCTTCCTTACTAAACTTAAAACTGTTCTTTTTGGGCACGCTGAAATCAGGAGCGCCTCTGAGTAGTTTTTTCTTGAAGAGACACTATATAAAGTTCCTAATGAATGAATAAATTAAGAAGGCTGAGTGTTGACATCATATGTAAAGTATCCTAGAAGTAGAGCTCTCCGATGATGCAATAGAAATTGATGTAAATACTAAACAATACAAAACAGTACAATACAGTACAATAGAACATACTTACTATAAGCAATGCTTTCAACAGCAGACGAACATCGAAGTGTACTTATGCAACCAGATACGTTGTACTTCCAAACGATCAGACTCTGACGACTAGTCGTAGCTTCAACAAACACACACATACATATATATATATATACACACATATATAATTATTATATATAATTGTATAATATATATATAATTATAGTAACAACTGGACACAAGAGAATTTTCCACCAAAAGCGTATCACGAGAACACATAATGATGATCCGGTCCATTCAAGATTAAAGATTTTTTATTGCAACCAATAATATTGTAACAGTCAGTAAAAAGAAAATAGCCATTGTAGGTCCTTCCATGTGGAATGACCTCCCGCTACCTGTAGTAAGATCTTATTGGGGGTGTCATCTTCAGCCCTTCGCTGCTTGAGGTCTTTCTTATTTCCTCGGGGCTGTCACGCTGAGAGCGCCTCTGAATAGCTAGTCTGTAAGAGGCGCTTTATTAAATGTTTATATACAATACAATAAATAACAATACACGAATTAGACAGTTTATGTTGACTATTACAATATCGGCTACAAAAGGAGGGTGCAAAAGGGATCAAGATCCCGCTGAGTAGGGTCACGCAAGTAATCAACTGACTTCAAAACAATGTGGGTCCTAGAAACTAACAGACAATTCCCAGCCTCGATAAATGACTTTGTACGCCACACATTCAGACCGGTAAGTTATTGGTGCATGTGTTCCTTCTGTCGCTCACAATCAGGAAACATTAAGTTACTGATGCAGGCTTCATTATGAGGGTCACTTTAAAAAAATTATCCTACCGACAGCTTGGTTGGACTCTGGAAAATATCTGATGAGTTGAAGGGGAGATTTGCTTTCATCTGGAACGTCAGACGTACCGAAGAAATCGGAAATCTGGAATTAAAATTAAATGCAATGAAAATTACATGAGAGCAAAACTGTAGTTGAGCCTTACACAAAACAGTGACATTCATTTTACCTTTATTCAATTTCATTTACTTTCATTTACCTTTATCCACTTTCATTTACCTATAATTACTTTCATTGTTAGTTGATCATGAGCTGGCATGATGCGCCCTTTTAACTGTTTCACAGCACAATATAAATCGTCATTATCATTTTCTTTAAATTTATTACATCACAAAAATTGCGTCACACTCTCCAATTCCTCTGGCTAATGCTCTGCTTTCCAACAGGTTTGACTACTGTAACTCACTTCTCCTGGAATTCACTAAGGCAGATCTTAAAAATTCATACCATCAGATGCTTGAACTTTGATGCAACGGAATAAAAAGCTAAACTCACGAGACAAAAAATTACAAGAAAACAGAAATAGATCCATTGTTTATCCTCACATTGTCTCCAGACTTTGGATCGAAGAGGTAGGCGTGTGCGGCACCGGCCGCCACCCAGATCATCTTGCTACGCTGGACGTAGCAGAGACCACTGACCATCCCAGCAAAACCATCGAGTTTATGAATTAATTTGCCGTCTATTGACCAGATCTTGACGACCTTATCAAAGGAACCAGTAACACACCTGAAATAGTAAAACAGCATTCATCAGTAAGGCATCCTATAAATGGTCAGCAACAACACAAACGGGGTAATCGGTAATCTATCAACTGCCTTTAACTTTTTGAACTTGTCTACAGCGCCCTTTCCTTCGGCCTCGGCTGAGCTACGGCGCTATATAAATCGTCTCATTATTATAATATTATTAAAATTATTATCATCATTATTATTGCTCATCATTATTATTGCTGTTATTATTGTTATTATCGTTATCATTATTGTTGTTGTTGTTGTTGTTCTTCTTCTTCTCCTCTTCTTCTTCTTCTTATTATCATTATCGTTATTCGCCATTGCATGGGTTTTAGCACTGGACGATCCTACGAAAAGAATTCTTGCTAAATAAAAGTCATGATGATTTTTGCTCAATTGAATTGATGAATTGATGAAAGTTGAATTGATGAAAGGATTCTTGCTTAAATTGGAGCTGGATCTACGAAAACTAATTAATAATACTTCACTGTGGAAATAATTATGAATACTGAAATGATAACTGCATACTTGACAGTTTAAATTAATAAACATTTTCGATAAACAAACAATTAAAAACAATTTGTTTCAAATAATAAACAGTTAATAAAAACAACAAATAATATTCATTATTAGTGCGGTATGTAGAAGACAAGACAATGCAACTGACCATGTATTGTTTTCAAGACAATGCAACTCACCATGTATTGTTTTCAAGACAATGCAACTCACCATGTATTGTTTTCTGTGTCCTTGACGAGAATAAGACAACAGATGCCGGCCTTGTGAGCGGAATGATTACTAAAAGACAACAAATCCCAAGACAATAGCAACACTCAGTTGTGACAAAACTGGATCAATCTTCTTGAATTCTGTTCTTCTTTACCATTCTAGTCATTCAGTGGAATTTACAAACAGAAGGCATTTAAATGGTGACTTTTAAACCAGCTTAAATTCAAGCTCAGTAGCCTGACAATGTCAACAACAACATCATCGTATTGAAATCTAATTTAAAGCATCAAAGCAGTTATGTGAAGTAGCTATTCCCAGACATACAGATAAAAGACTCCAGTAATATGTCATTCTCTATGGAAAGGTAAGGACACCTTAGAAAATCTATGGTTACAATCAATATGGAAAAGCTTGAAATCTTATCACTCAAGAGACAAAATGATACGAAGTACTTGAGGTTAAATGATTCAGCATTTCCGACACAACAAATCCATCTGTTTCAGGGCTGTACTGGTAAATTTTAGAGTGAGTACACTACACGCTGATCTTGGGAAAATTTAGTCCATTTGCCGTCTGAAATATCTGACGACCTTTTTTTGTCATCAGGCCCATAAACCATCTTAAACAGCTGTGTGCGCCTGATTTACAAGCGTGTACGGTGTACCCTGCTTTTTCCCGCGTATACCCTACTTTTCGGGAGGTGAGTATACGATGCCGTTTTCCACGAAGGTGAGTATATGCTGTATACCCGCGTATACCCTCGTGTACAGCCCTGATCTGTTTGACTGACCAAGATCCACTCAATCATCCATCAATCCGCCGACTGACTGGCCATCATACATAGAACAAGATGGAAGCTTACATGATGACTGGTTTGAGGGATCCAGCGTAGGATGATTCATAGATAACCAGCCTCTGATCGTAACTAAAAAGAAAAGCACATGCAACTGGATTTCTCACCTAATAATAGTAAATACTTAACTGCTGCACATTTGAACGATTAATTAATCTATTAAAATTATTGTTTGATTAACATTCGAGTATCTTCTTTGCCATTCAACCATCTCACCATTCTCACCTTCCTGGTTTTCTTCCTTATCCAATACAATACACTTGAAAATCTACCTTCAATGCAAACACTGTTCAGGGAATCCGTGAAGATGAGATGTCACAACAAAAGAGACAAAGAAGCTCATTACAGAGAATTCATGGTAACCTATTCCAGAAAGGAGGAGTAATCTGCAACTAATTAACTTTAACTCTAATCTAAAGTACTTCAAAACTTGGTTTTCCTGAAGCAACTCTGGTCAAGCCCCCCTTGAAAAGATGTCGTATAACAAACATTACTGATTTGGGCATGAAAAGTACTTGTGACACAAACACTTCCACCACACAAACATCAGCTCCAGCTGATGCAACAGAAAGATTCCTGACTTTCTAGTGCTTGCTGAAAAGGGGAAAAGAAAGACACACATTATGAAAGAAAAGTATACACGACACAAACCTGTTACAAGGCAAAGCGAGTAGGTCTGTTGTGTACTCTCTCACGAGATGTCATAAAGTAAGGATCTTAGCACTAAGGCAAAGCACATGTATGTACGTGCACATGTAGAGTCCATTCAAGATTTCCACTCAGAAGCCATCCCAACTACAGCACGGGCACTGAATTAGAGTTTCACCGTCAAAGCGCTGAGCAATTGCAAGTGAAGGACTTGCTCAAGGTTCCTACATGGCGGCTTGCGACTTGAGGTGGATTCGAACCTGCAACCCTCTGACTGCAAGACAACTAACATACCCACTACACCACCGTGCCCTACAATGTAAGTGCTCCTATGTGAAACTCCGATGCAGTGTCCGCTCCTGATAGATAGATAGATAGATATATAGATAGACAGATAGATATTAGATAGTCATGTTACGTCTGTTGTGTTTACCGACCCAGCGGAATAGACGCGAGTGTCTTGGTGGACGACGCAACGAACAATATCCGTGTGATTCTTGGCAATACCCTTCACCTGAAGATTGACGTAATGACCGCTCTCTCTATCTGAACGCAATCAACAAACAACACAAGAGAAATATATTTAAGGCGCAGTCAAACCTTAGATTTCTTCTCATTGTTCCTCTTAATCAAAAGCCTCAAAATTCTCGAGCACTACTCGAATGCCAAGGGCAGGGCAGCAGTTTATTCACGAGCGCAGTTTCGAGTCAGAGTTGGCTGTTCAAAGGGTGGTCCTAGTCTGGCTGCAGAGTTGTTAAGATAGATTCTCCAATTTCACACAATTCACTGTTTATATGTAATTGTAAAGGTCATGCAGTGAGATTAGAAATCGTCATTTATTCATTTTCCATTTAAGTCATCAACACAAACACATTTTTTATTAGGATCAGACAACTTCCTCATGCCGTCCGCTTTGCTCCTCCAACACCTGAGCTCCTAGTTCCCTGTTCTAGAATCACTCATTCTAGATCATTTGCCTCAGTTAGTCCTTCTCTTTGGAATACGCTTTATCCTTATGTTCGCTCTATACTTTGGTTTGGCAGTCTCTCCTCAGCATTATAATACTCTTCTCAAAACCTGCTTCTTTTCTCATCGCAGGGTTTTATGCACTGGGAGCGTTTCTGAATGGTTTACCCAACTAGAGGTGCTTTATAAATGCTTGAATACAATACAATACAATACAGTACAGTACAGTATAATACAATACAGTGCAATACAATACAATACAGTACAATACAATACAGTACAGCAAAATACAGTACAATACAATAGTGCTAATGTGAAGATGAGAAAGTGAGTGAAAGGATCACTTGCTCACACACTCACACTGAGGTCAAGAAAAGTTCTGTTAGTTGCTAGCAGTTCACATCGATGCAAGTTTCTCGTTGAAATTAAGTCTGATCAATGAAAGTATAAAACGAAAGCCGTACCTTCGTCGAGGTCATAAACTCGCAGAGAACTGTGCATGCCACAAATGAGTTGCTTCCTTCTAAGGTTTAGTGCCAAACAATAAACAGGCTGACCCATCTAAATAAAGAAACTCAAATCAACAATGGATAGAAAAAAAACTAGGGCTGGTGATTTCAACGATCAATTAAAAGAAATTCATCAACAAGTTTAATCCACAACTTTGACTATTGATCTGTTTTTGTTATTTATTTCATGTTGTTGAGTGACCAATTTTCAGAGTACAAACAATACATGGTGAACGATAACAATGTGAAATATATGAATGAAATATTTTAATGGAAAATAAAGCGGTCATTTTTATGGCAAATGCTGAGAGAAAAGTTGCAGATGGACAACAAAGCAAGCTGTCTTCATTACAATTTAAAGTGTTCGTTATCTGTGAGGATCAAAGCATTTTGCAGAAAGAAAGTAGTACATGACACAGTGACTACATTCTTAACAGTTTTTCACACATTGACATAATAATATATACCAGATTAATAGTTAATTTAATCGAAGTAAAATGTTGGAGTTTCAGCGATTATTATTATTTCTTTAATCAAGCACCAGCCCACGTTAAAACATAAACGAAACTGAACAACAACTCAAAGTTTTAGAGTATAAACCAAAATAAAAGCAGAAGAAAATAAGGTGCGCTCTCAAGTTGCGTCTAACTACAACTGACGCAGATGACTACGAAAGATCTAAAGATCTGACTGATCAACTGACGTAATAGACCCACATTCTGATCAATAGAGGCAAAGTCACAGATCACGACAGACTGACTGAACATGATTGACAGGTGGAATGACCTACTGACCTGGATTTTGTCACTGACTCCTCCCCCTGAACCCCAGACAACAAGAAATCCATCATTTCCAGACGATATAACGACTTTTGTATCGGCCCTGTCAACAAACAAGCAGACATTTCTTCTAAAGCAAACCAATCTCCATGCAATGAAGGAAGAGAGGTTCTACGGGATTCGAACCGCGTACTGTAAGAAGCATTTCAAGCCAGAGTTTCATCCATTATACAAACCTCCTGCCCCGATGCAAAATATACACAAGTAGCCTTCTTCTTCTTCTTCTTCCTCCTCCTCCTCCTCCTCCTTCTTCTTCTTCTTCTCGTTCCCTGCCGCCAGGCAGGTTCGTATGTCCAATAACACAATAACACCATTTTTCTCTGTTCTGTGCTTCTCTCTTAAGTCCACTGTATCCATCTTCTGTGAGCATCCAGTCCATCAGCATTGTTCTTGGTCTACCTCGCCTTCTTTTCCCCTCCATTCTTCCCTCAATGATGTCTCTTAGTAGGGTGTCGCTCCTTAAGATGTGTCCAATCCATTTCTTCTGTCGCCCACGTATAGTTCCCATCAGTGATCTCTTTTCTTCCACCAGCTGTAAGATTTCCTCATTCGTTCTTCGCCCAACCCAGCTAATTCTCTCCATTCTGCACCAGATCCACATCTCGAAGGCCTCTAGTCGTTTTACGTCTTCTTGCCGCATTGTCCACGTCTCCGAGCCGTACAGGACAACACTCCACACCAGTGTATTCACCATTCTCTTCTTCAGCTTCAGCTTCTTTCATGTTTAAACATGAAGTAGCCTAACTCTACATAAAGAAGAGAGAGAGAGAGCGAAAATCTAACCAGTAGACGAAATCCGTCACCCATCCCTTGTGCTCATAGAAAACATTCACCAATTTCCCAGTGTCCGACTCCAACATTTTCACCACACCATCTGCAATAGTCCACAAACACACGCATTGTTATAAAAGTACTGAACCAACGTTGCATGGGTTTGAGTTCACTGCAATGCAGCTAATTCTTCATTAATTGTCTGTATCTACAGCAAATAAACACAGATACATATTCAAGAAAACATATATTTCAGCATATATGATTAATATTTGATTATGTGCCATGGCTTGAGTTTCGACGTTGGTCAAAAACAAGTTGGATTGACGATCTAAGAATTCTGCAAAATACAATTGGGTAAGTGTATTTTAGCGTCATAAATTATTCGCTCATTGCAGCATTTTTACTTTTAATCCATTAACACTTCCAGTTTGGCAAGCTTGCTTCTCATCGATCCAGCTTCTGCTTAGGCAAGAATTTGTTTCATCAATCCCGCTTCTATTTAGGTAGCAAATACTTTTCATTAATACTTCTATTAAATTAAAAAAATAATTTTTCATCACTCTAGCTTCGATTTCAGCCAGATTGTTTTCATAAATACAACTTATATTTAAGTAAACATAATTTCATTGATTCAACTCCCATTTAGCAACAATTCTTGTCGTCAATAATTAGCCTAATTTTGAGCAAATGATACCTACAGAAATAGGCTATTTGCGCAGCAAAGGGGAATTGTCCGTGGGGGTTAATGTCCTAGGTTAAATCAGGGGTTTGTCCAGGGGGGTTTTGTCAAGGGGAAACGTCCTACACTCATAGTACTAAGGGTGAATAATTAATTACGCTAACATACACTTCAAACCTAAGCAAGTAGAAATGATAAAGCTAGGAAATAATAACATGTTCATCTGTTGACTTTCTAAAGACCACTTCTATGAAAAACACGCAAGTCTTAAGCCCAGTCATCAATCCTAACGACACCAAAAGTATAATAAACATAATTCACTGCAAGTGCTTTCACCTTCACACCCCAACAGGATTTCTCTTCGCGCCTGGCTGTATCCAACAGCAGTCACAGGTCTCGTGTGTGTCTCACTCACGGCAAACACCTTCTCCATCGCCATTTTGCTGTGTTTTTACGGATGAAATATATTTAATTTAAAACTTAAAAGCTGTCTGAATCCTCACACAACATTATCTGTGATCGCTAAATACATTCAAAGCAACGTTCCGCCATGTTATATCTGGCGTTGCTGAGCAGCCAACGATTTATAAAACGCAGGCATGCAAACTCAGGATCTCGGTTCATCCGGTTTGTGGATTTTAATTCTAGCGGCGAGAAAATTAAAGCAGTTTTTTTACTTAAGAAATGCATTCAAGTAATAAAAGCTATTATATTTTTGAATAAAAATCGGTGTGTGATTTCAAATTTGGAAGTAAATATTGTTTGTAGAGATTTGGGCACGTTTAATATCAGATGAAGGAATTACGGCGGGCGACATCATTCTATGGGTATGGGTTAGACTGCAGCGTTTTCCAAACTTTTTTGGCCGCGGAACACTTTGCAGCTTCGTATTTTCGGGCGGAACCACAATCTCAACTAATAATATTTTTTTTAAAAATTCGTTTAATGACAAAACCAAGTGACACACCGCACATAGGTACATGAAGAGAAAATAATATAGAAAAAAGTATTGAAAAAGTCATATTAAGTAACGGTCATTCAATATAAATGCATCGAGGCACTGACATGATTGTAGGCTACTAATATACGGTATACTGGATAGCTAAAGCTTCGACTACTGGTACATAGGGTATTTCATGGAATACTTGTCCACAGCACCTTTGACCATCTGGCACAACGCGGCGGACGTAACAGGCGTTGAGGAGAACCGGTCGAGATGTCACGAAACAACCCCCAAACCCCTCTGACGCCGTTACTGCAGTTGTCGTTAGACGAGTTGTCTGTAGACCAGTTAAATGTAAATGTAAACGTAATCGGATTTTTATATAGCGGCTGTCTTATGGCCTCGACCCTGAGGGTGAGATCCTTCATCACCGCTCGCCCGTTTGAATGGACGCCACGCCATTTAGGTCCTCGTGGACGGACCGTGGTAGCCCGAGATTTTTAAATCTCTGAAATAGCCACCTTCGGGAATCGAACCGCAACCCTCACGCTCTCTTCCACAGACGCGCGCAGGGCTTTTTTTAACGTGCAGTTGTACACAAAATGTGTAGTTCTAAATGGCCTTGTGCAGCTGTAGAAGCACTTTTGTCACAAGTTCTGTGCAGTTAAAACTAGCAAAAAGGTCATTGTTATCCGATTCGAAGTAATTTACCATGGAGGATGGGAAGGGAAAGAAGGGTTGTACAGTTCTAAAAATTCCTTAAAAACAGCCCTGGACGCGCGGCCGCCAGCCCTCTTGCCGATGTAGCTAACGTGGACTAACAGTTGTCGTTAGACGAGTTGTCTGTAGACCAGTTGTCGTTAGACGACATGTCTGTGGACCAGTTGTCCTGACACCGTTGTGAACCATTGCTATGCAATCTTTTTCGTTAGATGGCAGCGCATGCTTCACAACTCCCGCTTACTAAGTCATTGCTGTGAAGTTGTTATAATCCATCGATCGCCATTTTGTGCTGATTTCACACTTAGCGCCGTACAAGTAATTCTTTTTTATTATGGAGAAGATAAACTTAAAGTAAATGTAAACCGGATCCTATAGCCATGCGCGTGCAGTAAATTTCGTTGACAAACACAGTTAGTAAACGATATAATTATTAAGGGCAAGTAAGAGAGTAGCTAATTGACGATAACATGGAACGTGCTCGTTGTTTGACACGCGAAAATAAGAAATAGAAAATCAGGTGAACGTGTACTTTAGCGTATTTAATCATTGGCTCGTTGTAGCATTATTTTAATCAATCCAACTTCTAGTTTGGCAAGAATCATATTCATCGATCCAGCTTCCGCTTAAGCAAGAATTCGTTTCATCAGTCCGGCTTCTGTCTAGCCAGGAATTATTTTATTTAAAAACCACTTCTATTTAATTAAAAATTATTGTTCAACAATTCAGCTTCGGGTGATATATCGTTTTAGCGTCGGTAAATATTCGCTAGCTGCAGCATTGTTATTTTTAATCAATCCAACTTCTAGTTTGGCGAAAATCCTTTTCATCGATCCAGCTTCTGTGTAGGCAAGAATTAGTCTGATCAATCCCGCTTCTATTCCGTCAGCAAATACTTTTCATCATTATAACTTTTTTTAATTCAAAATTATTGTTAATCAATCCAGCTTCTATTGCAGCAGAATTGTTTTATTAATCTCGCTTCTATTTCATACAAATTATTTTCATCAATCCGACTTCTATTTATCAATAATTATTTTCCTCAACCCGACTTGTGCTCAGCCAAAGCTAAAACCCATGCAATGGCGAATAATTACCGACGCTAAAACGATAGATTACCCAGCTTCGATTTAAGCAAGCTTGCTTAATAAATCCCACTTCAATTTCATAAAAATATTTTTAGTAATCCGACCTCTATTTTGCAAGAATTCTTTTCGTCAATCCATCTTGTGTCTGATAAACCCTGAATCCCATGCAAAGGCGAGTAACTAAATACGCTAAAATGCACCGACTTGATAAACAATTATAATATTATCTCATAGTATTTCCTACAAGAAATTACCATTAACAATGTAATGAAATAACAATGAAACAACATTGCATTTGTTAAAACGTGGTTTGCGTTTCTAGATTATTTTATGCGGTCAATATAAGCTGAAGGTGGGATATATGACTTGCTGTAATTGAAGTTGGATTGTTAAACTAGTTTTTGCCTAAAAACATAAATATTGAATTTGTAATTGTCCTTTGTAGCGGCTAAATGAAGAAGAATGCTAAGATTGTATTAGTGATTCAACATTCAGTTTCATTGCAAGGTCTACAACTCACGAAGAACACTAAAGTGGATTGATTTGAATTATGCAACGTATTCTGGAGACTGATTTCGTCTTCTGTTAAAATCAAAGTGCACGATATGTGTTGATATATGGATAGCGAACCCATCTTGTAAAGCATCTTAAACACTGTGATAATGTGAGAAACTGGACATTGCTTGTGTTGGAAAGTCTGCGACAACAATTTAAGAAGTTTTCACCGGCAATGCTAAAACTCATCCTTAGCAATAGTTATAAGCCTACAAACCTGAAAGTTTTTTTGGAAAACACACAGGTGTCGTTTATTTAAGAAGCCTTATGCTGTAGGTGACTATTTGACTGTTAATCAAAGAACATGTACTGAAGAAAACCAGAGAAATTTTCAATTATGTGAGAAGGTTGTTGGTGAGAATACTGGAATAAATGATACAATTGTCATTTGATCAGCATTGCAATATGAAATGTACTTGAGAATCCACACTGAAGAGGAATCATGTAAATATCATGATAAAAATCTTTTAAGGAATTAAGTGACTTTTGGATCATATCTGAACTGGTACCAGCGAAAAGCCTTACATGTGCCATTTCTGTTATGAAACATTTGCTCAAGGTTGCAGTCTGATAAGAAACATTAGAACCCATACTGGCGAATAGCCGTACATAGTGAGAAATATATCCCTAGCTTTGTCATCTGAAGATGCACGTGAGAACCGATACTGGCCTGAAACCACACAGGTGTCATTTATGTCAAAGATCATTTGCTCAAAAAAGTAATCTGAAAGGACACATGGCAACCCATACAGGTGAGAAACCATACCTGTGTCACGTATGTCAGAAATCATTTGCCCGCAGTTATGATCTGAAAAGACATATGAGAAACCATTCTGGAGAAAAACCATACAAATGTCAGTTTTGTGAGAAATCATTTGCTACAGATTATGATTTAAAAATACACATCAGATCTCATACTGGCGAAAGCCCATACGTGTGCCAGATATGTGAACAAGCATTTTATCGTCATTGTCATCTGAAATTGCACATGAGAATTCATACTGGTGAGAAAACATTCAAGTGTGAATTATGTCAGAAAACATTTACACGCAGTAGTGATCTGAAAAGACATATGAGAAACCATTCTGGAGAAAAACCGTACAAATGTCAGTTTTGTGAGAAATCATATGCTACAGATTATGATTTAAAAATACACATCAGATCTCATACTGGCGAAAGCCCATATGTGTGCCAGATATGTGAACAAGCATTTTATGTTCATTGTCATCTGAAAATGCACATCAGAATTCATACTGGTGAGAAACCGTTCAAGTGTGAATTATGTCAGAAAAGATTTTCGCAAAATGGTCAAAGGCAAATGCATATGAAAACTCATACTGGTGAAAAACCGTACAGGTGCCAGTTATGTCAGAAATCATTTGCTCGCCGTAATGGTCTGAAAAGACATACGAGAACTCATTCTGGAAAAGAACCATGCAAATGTCAGTTTTGTGGGAAATCATTTGCTAAAGATGGTTTTTTGAGAAGACACATCAGGTCCAATGCTTGTCAAGGACCATATGTGTGCCAGTGGTGTAAACAAGCATTTTTTAATCATAGTAATCTAAAAATGCACATGAGAATTCATACTGGTGAGAAACCATTCAAGTGTGAATTATGTCAGAAAACATTTTCGCGAAATGGTCATATGCAAGAGCATATGAAAACCCATGGTGGTGAAAAACCGTACAGGTGCCAGTTATGTCAGAAATCATTTACTCGCGGTAGTGATCTGAAAAGACATACGAGAACTCATTCTGGAAAAGAACCATACAATTGTCAGTTTTGTGAGAAATCATTTGCTAAAGATGGTTTTTTGAAAAGGCACATCAGATCCCATGCTTGTAAAAACAGTTCAAGTGTGAATTATGTCAGAAATTATGTCACACCATGCCAGTGGTGTAAACGAGCATTTTCTAATCATAGTAATCTAAAAATGCACATGAGAATCCATACTGGTGAGAAACCATTCAAGTGTGAATTATGTCAGAAAACATTTGCTCGATATAGTCACATGCAAGAGCATATGAAAACCCATACTGGTGAAAAACCATACAGGTGTCAGTTATGTCAGAAATCATTTTCTCGTGGTAGTGATCTGAAAAGGCACATGAGAACCCATTCTGGAGAAAAACCACACAAGTGCCAGTTATGTGAGAAATCGTTTGCAATGGCAAATACTCTAAAGCTACATATGAAAACTTATGTTGGAAGACCGTACCCATGTGAGGTTTGTAACAAGGGATTCACAGCTCTTGGGAGCCTAAAGAGACACAAAGAAAGGCATGCAATTGCGATTCTAGACACGCACATTAAACCTTATTCCAAGATGAGTTCTTCAGCAAAGAGATTAAAGCATCATACAGGCATAGATAAACAGGATCTTAAATTGGGAAGTGAAGTAGGCGATTTTTATATACCAAGTGAAGGTTTCTCAAAGAACATATATCCGGATAGTAGAACTGCAGGCCTATCGCCGGAGATTCGAGATGGAGAATGTGTGTATTTTATCAAACCTAAATCTGAAGCGGATGCTGAAGCATCTTTGTCGAAATCTTTTGGATGTGGTTTATGTGATCAACTGATTGAGACCGAGAAAGACTTTCTAGAGCATTGCTTCAGCCATCGATTTTTTCCACCTGATGACTTAATAGCTGACATCTGCTGAATATATGATTTCCGCATACTTTACAGATAGTAACAACTGTGAGTGTAATTTACAGATAGTAACAATTGTGATTTGAGATTTTAAAAAATGTTGGAGAAAGTGTAGGGAAACATTTATACCTGGGCAAACGTATATTTTAGCGTCATACATGTAAGTCATTTGCCATTGCATGGGTTTCAGCATGGCTCGAGTGCGAACCGGATTGACGAAATGAATTCTGCCCCCCATAAATAGGTGCTATTTCTGGCTGATTTTTAGATGTATCTACTGAAGACCAGTTAGGACTTGCACATGCGCAAAAGTTGTGTATATGTTCATTAAATAATTGCATGATTTCGAACAATTTTTCTCCAAAGCAAGACGATTTGGCTTCACCGTTTCGGCGCTGGACGTTTTAGTGCCTAAATGAAAGCTGGATTGATAAAATTTATTTATAGCGCTAGTGGAAGCTGGAATTATAGAAATAACTGTTCCTGTCAATGGAAGCTGGATAAACTAAGTCTGCTTCGATAGAAGTTGGATGATTGGAATTCTTTTCTGCTTAAATAGAAGTGGGTTAACTGGGTTTGACCGGAAAAATCATCTGTAAAAGGAAGTTTCTTGGTTAAATAAAAGTTGGATTTATGAAAATTATTGTGCCTTAAATAGAATTGGGATTAGTAATAAATTCTTAATTAAATAAGAGCTGGACTGAAGATAAATCATTGTTATTTAAATAGAAGATGGATTGATGAAAATAACTTGCTCCAATGGAAGCTGGATTGATGAAAAATAACTTGCTCCAATGGAAGCTAGATTATGAAAATGATGCATGCCTAGGAAGAAGTCGGAATAATAAAAGTTAAAACCGATGCACTGGGTGAATAGTCCTTTTTTGGTTGGCGCCAAAGCGGTCGCACCGAAACGGCGGCACTCGGTTTGGGTCCACTATTCCGAGGGTCCACTATTCCGAACCCTAAACCTAACCCTAAACCTAACTATAACCCTAACCCTAACTCACCCCAACCCTAAACCTAGCCCTAAACGTAACCCTAGCCCACCCAGTCCTAACCCTAACCTACCCAATCCTAACCCTAACCCACCGTAACCCTAACCTGGCTAACCACAAAGGATAATGAACAAAATATAGCAGATATGCGGAATAGTGGACCTTCGGAATAGTGGACCCTCGGAATAGTGGGCCGACACCGCGACACTAAGGTTGCGGTCCACAATTCCGAGGGTCCACTATTCCGGGGTCTGCTTTTCCTGGGATTGTACTGGGATTAGTACTAAATGTTTCATTTAATGGGAGCTGGAATGAGGATAAATCATTGTTATTTAAATAGAAGATGGATTTATGAAAATAACTTGATTCAATGGAAGCTGGATTGATGAAAAATAATTGTTGCTCAAATAGAAGCTGGATTGATGAAAATGATTCATGCCACGGAAGAAGTCGGATTAATAAAAGTATTAATGATGCACTGGGCAAATAGTTTTGTGACGTTTTGAACTTAGGATCACCGTTCAGATGATTAGGCCTACCACTTACCCGCAATAGGCTATAATAATAATAAAAATAATAAAAAAATAATATTCCTTAATTGAACAATCCAGTTGATAGACCGCAAACGGTTACAGTGTACACAAATATATTAGAATCTTTAGACTGCAGTTATGCAATAGAGGCGATTCGCAAGAATGCAAATGACGGAGGACTTAAAAGTGCTACTGAAAGAACAGATCCTGCAATACACGATACCCTGGGTCATTGCAATTTAATATACATGTTAATTATAATTTGACAGTAGACGTCTTAAAATAGACAGAATGTTTATTTATATAAATGATAGTCATGTTTGAAATGCAATTTCTTAAAATTTCGCCTAAGGAATAACATTTTACACG
This sequence comes from Lumbricus terrestris, assembly GCA_949752735.1. Classification (NCBI taxonomy): domain Eukaryota; kingdom Metazoa; phylum Annelida; class Clitellata; order Crassiclitellata; family Lumbricidae; genus Lumbricus; species Lumbricus terrestris. The sequence goes on along the minus strand of OX457049.1, from coordinate 22,311,986 downwards.
TCCTAAAATCGTATTTATGTAGCACGTTAAATATATTCGCCAGATGACAGTACATTCTTTCACAAAATCCAGCGTACTTGTCACACAGGTTAGGCACATTTATCGCTTGCCATTTTGTGTTAATGGCAGAATGAACAAAAGATTGGTAAGGTAAAACTTCATTTTAGGTGCGTAAATTATTTCTCACGATTTCAAACCGGATAGTTGTCTGAAATTATCGTTAACACTGTAAGAAACATGTCCTCATGACGGAATCGGTTGCGGAAGACAAATTCATGGATATAAAACCTTCATCCAGCTTCGATTTCTTAAGCGTTTTATCATTCATCCAACTTCTATTTAAGATCTATCAAACATTAATCCAGCTTCTATTTAAGATATAAAATACATTGATCCCTCCCGCCCCATTTCCGAAGCTTTTTTTAATCCAGCTCCCATTTAATATTTTATTCAATCCAGCTCCAATTTAAGGCAATACATTTTACTCCATCCAGCTCCAATTTAAGCAAGACGTTTTCGTCGATCCAGCTTCTATTTCATGTGTAACAATATTTATTACTCCCGCGGTAATTATTTTCAAAGATCTAGTTCCGATTTTATCAAGAAAGCGTATACATGGAGAAATAATTTACGCACCTAAAATGAAGTTTTACCGATTGGTAATAATCTCTCGTTTTAGCGGAATATGTTGGACTACATTCTTCGACAGTCGCCGCATAATTATTTTTTATCAATCCGACTTCGGGTAACGTGTATTTTAGCGTCGTAAATTATTTTCACGCTTATAAGTAATGGAAGCTGGATGTTGGTATTCCTAGATCTGAAATAGAAGTCGGATTGATGAAAAAACGGGCGAGAAATAGAAGCTTGGGTTATATTCTATAATGACTCGGTAGCAAGTAACTTTTTTTTATAAATTTGATGAAAAATATTTCCTGACGAAATTGAAGCGGGATTTTTCGTGTGAGGGTCATTTAGGGCTCAGGTTAGGCGTCGTGATGGTCGGTTAGGGTTAGTTTTAGGGTTAGTGCAGTCATTCTGATGCTGGGTAAACGGACATTTCCCCCCTGGACATTTCCCCCCCCGGACATTTCCCCCCCCGGACATTTCCCCCCCGGACGTTTCCCCCCCTACCCTAGGACATTTCCCCCCCTATGCGGAAACCATTGTTTTTATGGTCTTCAACATATGAAAAAGCGCCTGAGAAATGGAAGCTGGATGAAGACCTTTTACATGTGAAATAGAAGCTGGATTGATGAAGAAATGCAAGTTAAATAGAAGCTGGATGAAGGTATTTTTTGATCTGAAATAGAAGCTGGATTGATGAAAAAACGCAAATTAAATAGAAGCTGGATGAAGGTATTTTTAGACCTGAAATAGAAGCTGGATTGATGAAAAAATGCAAGTTAAATAGAAGCTGGATGAAGGTATTTTTTGATCTGAAATAGAAGCTGGATTGATGAAAAAACGCAAGTTAAATAGAAGCTGGATGAAGGTATTTTTAGACCTGAAATAGAAGCTGGATTGATGAAAAAACGCAAGTTAAATAGAAGCTGGATGAAGGTATTTTTAGACCTGAAATAGAAGCTGGATTGATGAAAAAACGCAAGTTAAATAGAAGCTGGATGATGGTATTTTTTGAAATAGAAGCTGGATTGATGAAAAAATGCAAGTTAAATAGAAGCTGGATGAAGGTATTTTTAGACCTGAAATAGAAGCTGGATTGACCTAAGGGGGGGGAAATGTCCGGGGGGGAAATGTCCTAGTCGAAATCGGGGGGGGGGGGGAAACGTCCAGGGGGGGAAATGTCCGGGGGGGGGGGGGAAATGTCCAGGGGGGGAAATGTCCGCCATTCCTGATGCTGGATTGATGAACAATAATTTTCAATGAAAAATGGCTGAAAAATATTTGCTGACGAAATAGAAGCGGGATATATCGAACAAATTCTTGCCTAAAGAGAAGCTGGATCGATTAAAAGGATTCTCGGCAAACTAGAAGTTGGATTTATTAAAGATAACAACGCTGCAACGTTAGTTCTTGGTGTCTACCGAGTCATTCTAGAACGTCTACCGAGTCATTAAAGAACTCTACCGAAGCTGGGTTAATAAAAATATTATAGCTTAAATTGGAGCTGGATTGATGAAAAATAATCATTATTGAAACAGAAGTTGGATTCATAAAAGCGCTGATGCAATTGAAAATGCTGGACTTTTACTTACTTATTTTTTATTATTTAGTAGTCGATGTGAATGGTTTATAAAGTGACGGTGAGACAAATGCTGTGAAATAATTTGGGACCGGACTTCGGAGTATTGCCAGAATTTTTGATGAATATAAATCGGATTGATGAAAAGAAGTTTTGCTTGGATAGCGGTTCTTGCTTAAGTTGAAGAAATAGATGTTTTGTTTTTGAAAGACTGCTGCTTAACTGAACGCAAGATCGATGAAACATATTCGTGACTAAACAGAAGCTGGATTGATGGGATCAATTTTTTTAAAATAGGGGTTGTATGGATTAAAAATGTACTACTGTAGCGATCGTATGACTACGCTACAGGTTTCTGGTCGATAATATTATTATATTATTATTTTATTTAATTTTTGATCGGTTTCAGAGATCTGATATATATATATATATAGGGTTTTCTTTCGGTGCTTCGTGTGACCTAGATTTTAATGTTGATGCGTGTTTGAGACGGGTCACCGCGACCGCCTGTCTAGGCTGCAGTCGCTGCTGTTTCATTGAATTAATATTTTTCCCACGATAAGGTAATTGACGCCTCGGCCGTCTTCAAAGAGCGTGCCGCTCGCTGTCGATGAGAATAATCTATCTTTCGCACGGGTCTCTGCGGTGGTCCGACACATAGAGTGAGCGAGCCATACAGTCAGACAGACAAAGAGACGCACTGAAGAGAAATATATCAGCGTTGTTGCGAGTTTTGCCTTCGCTTTCGCATTGGATCTACTCCTGGATTAATAAGTCAAGGTCTCTCTTCGCCCTGTCACACGGAGTGATTTATCGTGGGCTTCGAATCGTCAGCGTTCTGAAATTGTGTTGCGAAGCGGTTGTTCGTATGTTTGCCTAAGGGCGTCTTTCTCAAACGGCTTGGATACATAGCCGAAATTGTTGTTCATTGCGTGAGATCAGCGACGGATTTAGCTGATCTTTTCGGGCGTTTCAAACTCGACGCCTTGCTTGTGCCTTCGTCGCCTCTCTTGGAATTCGACTTCGTCGATGTTCTTCGCACACGATCGGCTTTGTCCCTGGTTTTCGGCCAAAAGGTACGCTTTATTGGGGAATTAATACGATCGGTTATTTAGATATTTTGGGCTGAACCGAAATTGGCTGTGGGTCTTGAGAGTTAATCGGGATTTAATTTAGGCATACTCCGGTTGATAGGTGTTTGCATTGAATTGTTGCGTTTGATTTTCATTGAATGTCTTTACAAAGGATAGGAACTGATAATTAAACTTACTGACTTTTATGTTTGATTGCTTTGAACATAATTGATGTCAATTGAAGATTCAATTGATTGTGAATAATAAGAAATATTAATTGGACAACTGACTTTGATCATTGATGGCTTTGAATGTGACGGATGTGGATTGAATACTTGATTTGTTAATAAGAATAACTACTTCGTTCATTGCTAGCGATATTGATTGTGAGCTATAACGATAGAAGTCATTTCTATAGCGCTATGGAGGAGTCTAGGCCAGTCACTCCTGCTCAGCCTTCTAGGCCCCCTTCTTCTATGGAGATATTGCTCGAGGCCATTCAAACTAATGCTAGGTCTACTCATGAAGCCATTCAGACTAATGCTAGGTCTACTCACGAGGCCATTCAGACTAATGCTAGAGACATGCAAGAGGCGATTTCCACGGTAGAATTCAATGTCTTGGCGATGCAATCCAATGTAAGAGAGGAGATCAGAGAGGAGATCAGAGAGGAGATCTCGGCTGTAAGAGATAATGTCAGGGAAGCGCTGACGGAAGTTGTATCACGATTGGAAAGGCTAGAGACATCGCCGGTGCCTAAGCCTGCTGTAGATGTGAACCCTGGACTGAAGTCCACCGCTATTACCACTGCGGACGCGTCATACCACTCGACCATCGGCCTGGAAGAAACTTTGGGTGCTAGGCCTAAAGATTTCGCACACCCTGGTATATTGCGAAGAAGTGACAGATTGGCTAGTAGGCCGCCAATTTCATATAGGGATTTCGGCAGTCGAAATAACTGGCCGCCTTTCCATCGTTGGGATTCGAACCCTGAGGTCACCTCCTCCTGTCCTCCCTCTATCTCTAGAGCTCGTCTACAGCAGCACGCGGTCCCATCGAGCGAGGATCCGGAAGTGGCGACTCCGGGGAGGCCGATAGGGGTGGGCGTTACAATTGGTCCCAGTCAGTGGGGTCAAATTAGTTCTAGAGATTTTGGTGATGATAGGTTAGAAGAGGAAACTGACTATGCTAGAACAGGCGAAATGGCAATTTCTTTTGAAAGAAGGAAGGAAAGGGAATTTGCTGATAATGTGGAATTAATGTCTGATAATGGTAGTGTAGACATTGAAATCAGCAAAATAATGGAATCTAGACCTAAAACTGTTAAAATAATTGATAACAGAATGCATGCAGCACAGCAACCGGAGTTTAGAAATTTGGATATGAATAAACCGATCGCTAATAAGTTGTCGCGGGAGGGGGGTGATAAGGTCAACCCAGTTCCTTTGGCCTCTTCGTCGCTCCCTCACGCCGAGTGTCCTCGACCTGATCCACAATGGAGGATGCACTCGTCGCTCGCACATGTCGATCAACAAAGAGTGGAAATGGCACCGAGTCGGGTCGACTTTACACAACCAGCGTCGGTAATGCCGACCTATCAGTCAATGCCTGACTGCGTCCTCGACGGTCGTGCAACGTCGACCATGGTTGGTCGAGACTACGCTCGACCCGACCTTCCTCCTGGACCAGCGGCGATGGCAACGGTCGACTGGATGCAACCATACGCTCGTCCCGACCATTCAAACATGCCGTGGAGGTATGCTCCGACCTACACTCCGAGCGCTTTCTACGGTAGCAGCGACAACCGGGTTTGGGTTGACCCGCTTCGCTGTCTCGACCCGCTTCGACCAAGCGACGCCGTCTTTCCTCGGTGGCCAACGGTCGTGGAATCGGCGAGGATGAGTTCATGCCTCGGCGCGCAAAACGTTGGATTCAGCCGGTATGCCGAACTACCGCGATGTCAAGTGGTAATGAAGTCGACACCTCTGGAGAGAAATGAAACGACGGGTGATGATAAAGCGACGTCTGCGGTTGGTGAAACGAAAGCACTGGCGCCTACCAACGTTTCGGTCGGTCCTATCAAAATAGTCCCGACGACCACCGTCGCAACGCAAACGACCAGCGACTGGGAGCTACCGTCGATCAGTTCAAAGGGAACAGTCAAAGAAACTGAACCGACCGCGTCTGCAACAGCTAAAGAGGGCGAGGTTAAACAGACATCGACTTCTCCTCCTAAGCCAAAACAATTCCTGAAACTCGGGTCGTTCAGCGGAAAGACGGACGTTGAGACATTTTTACGCCGGTTCTCCGTTTGCGCAAGGAATAACGATTGGACGGACGAAGAAAGATTGAACCAATTAGTAGTCTCATTGGTTGAACCGGCGACTCATTTGCTGAGTGAGTCGAACGTGGATAACTTGGACACTTGGACAGCTTTGGTTCAGCGACTGCGAGAACGTTATGGAAATGCTGAGCAACAAGCCCTGTACCAAACACAACTGAGCACTCGAAAGCAGAAAGCCGATGAGGACATGGGAGTGCTGGTCGATGATGTGCGACGTCTGACCACGCGGGCGTACCCCGGCTCTTCAACGGTCCACAGCGAGGCAATTGCTGTTCGTGCATTCCTGGATGCCCTGAGAGATAGAACTCTTGCTCTGAAAATTCGAGAGCGAGAGCCAAAATCATTGGATGAAGCTTACAAGGTGGCGATGCGGTTGGACGGTTATCAGAAAGCAGAAGCCGGCGGCCATGAACAGAACGAACGACGTTATGGACGAATCAACGCGATTAAAGAGGAAGAAGGAGATTCGGAAATGAGGGTCTTGAAACGGCAGGTGGAGCAAATAATGCGACAGCTGGAGCAACAACCAGTGTCAGCGCCACAATCCAGTTACAATAATCGCGGGTCGTGGAGAGGTCAGTCCGGGTCAAATGGAAATGGTTGGTCCAACGCAAACGGAAACAACTGGCGGAACAATCAGCGCTGTTCGATCTGTAATAGAACAGGTCACTGGAGTTCCGTTTGCAGATACCGACAGGCGGCGGAACAGGAAGATGGACCATCGGCGCGGAGATGCTTCGAATGTTCAGCAACGGACCACATAGCACGCTTCTGTCCTCTTCGACAACAGCAGCAGGCTCCACCTAGCGACAACCTTGGACAACCTGTGGGCGATAACCACGACAACCCCAGCGTTGGTCGTGTGTTCGCTGTTCGGTCCGCTCCAGCGCCGAGCAGGGACCAGCGGAACGGGCAGAACCAGGAGCGTCGGTCGCGGAGGTCGCCATCATCGTCGAGGAGGCGAGACAGTGGTCGGAACTCACCAAGGGAGGAGCGACGCTGTTTCTATTGTGACGACAGTTCGCACCTTTTGAGGAGTTGTCCGCTTCGCAATGGACCCCCTGAGGACCGGATCTGGAGGATGCTGGGAGAACCGACCGGACTTCGTCCGCCTGAAAACTTGACGTCGGTTGGGTAACTTAGCTGAATGACCGCTTAATGGCGGCCATTATGAATGCAGAAGCATCTGTAACCATGTTTTATTTTGATTGTGATGAATACGTTTACTTTACATGTGGAAGGCTTTACATGTGTGTGTTACTGTGTAAATAACTGTATTCTTGCATCGTATGTTGTGCATTCATATGTGTAATGCATACTGCGTGGTATTCATATGTGTACTGCATTGCATTGTATTTCAGAGATGGACAATTTCAGTATTGCCTCTGCTGTAGACAGAAAACTGGACTGTCATTGATCTTGCATTGCGCTATATAAATATTGATTTTTCCAGTAGATATATATAAGATTGCCTATTTTAGTTAAGGCCTTGATGACGATTATGTGACCTTGAACTTAGACTTGTAGTGGAATTAGCCATGATGATGTGATTATGTGATATTATGACCTGCGTTAAAATAGTAGGCCTATGTCTTTAAGAAGTAATTGTGAGATAACGCTCAAAGTCGAAATCTGCAATAGGCCTATGTCCCGAATAATTAAAAAAAAAATAATAATAATTTTTAGAGATTTGTGCAGTTAAATTTTAATGCTCCTAATTTCTGTGGTAGTGTTTTTATATTCGTAATTATTGTCATCGCATATATAATTGTATAGATGCATATTAATTAATTTCAGTATGGCGCTACATAATTGTTTGGTAGGCCCATATAGCGTTTATGTATATATTAAGTGTATAGATGCATTATATGATGATTTAAAGAGGCGCTGAATGAATGCTTTGAGGCCCATATAGCGCTTATCTGCAATCTGTCGGGATTAGGCTTATATATATATATAGTTTGCCGTGATGAGCCCATATAATTCTGAGGATTTGAAGACAAATTTCTGCATTTTATATCAATTAAAATGTAGGCCTACATGTTTTAATAGCCTAACGCGGAGGAATAGGCGATAATTTAGTTATGCTGTGTAATTTTTGCATTAGGCCTAGTTTTGCGGTTTTGCCTGATTCCGCCTGCAATGGAATTATATGGTTAAACTGCGAGGCCTAATAATATTAATTAGGGCTAGAAATAATAATAATAATTAGGATCCTTTTTGTGTATAATGAAAAAGGCTGGCCGTTCAATTTCCTATTTGAGCCATAGGCAAAACGTGCCATGTAAGGTTTATCGATAATTCTAGCTTAGAAAGGTTTTGCTAAGTTTTGTTGATTGACCTAGTTCTGAGGCCTAATTTTGCAATGTCACAGATGCGAGTTTTTGCTGGTCTTGTTCAGTTCCCACGACTCCTACCGCTGCAATTGTAGAGAGAGGGGAAGAACGAGGCGACACATTAAAGGCGCCCGCGATCGTCTTTGGCCTTGATTTATCAGTTATATAAGGTCACTTTGAATGGCCAGGTTATTGGTTGATTCAACGTAACGAAGTCAGCGGAAATATAATTTTGTATTGTTACCTAGGAGGGTAATGTAAGTTTTTAATGCATGCCTGGGATACCGATTATTGCATATCATAATTTTATGAGCGCTAATTAGGCCTAATGTTGTGCAGGTCAGCGCGACCTTAGTTGTACGATGCACTTTAACCTACATGTAAAAGGATCATGTTTGTTGCCTAATTCCCACGGGATTTTAAGAGACGCACGCTGTAGATGCATGGCGTGGGAGAATAGTGAGCGGCGATTATAATTATCGATGATTTTTCACAGGAGCTGACGCGTGGGTGGCCTGATGCCTGTGCTAATGATAGACTGAAGAATAGAGGATGCATAGATGCCATGTAATGATGCATAGGATTTATAGTGGACTAAAGATAGACTATAACGGCCTATAGATTCTTGCAAAGACTGTAATCTTAGTCTTGAAATCATGATGGTCTTTTTGATAGGCCTATGATTTTCTATGAGTACGATTAAACAGTGTAACATTGTAACACTGTATTTTAGCGTTAATTACAGTATATTAAGTTGACCTAGCTAAGCTTTTGTATTGTAATTATTCTGTGCATTTTAATTTGGTTTGCTGGAACCGAGACAGGCTAATAGGCCTGATGTTACGCTGGCCTATTTAAGCTGGTTTCTGCGCCTAGTAGGTTGCATAATAATAAATAGAATTGCTTAGTTATGATGGTAGGCCTTCTGGAATATATAGATGCTATGTGGTAAGAGCAGGCCTAGGCCTATTAGGTTGAAGTTGCACTGTGTTTATTTTATGGTGAATCTTGATATACGCTACAACAGTTATAATGGGCCTAATAATAATAATATGGTTTCGTAGAGAGTTTAGCTGTGTGCTTATTTAGTCTCGCATGGAATGTATCAATCTAGATTGGGACGCGCTTGATCAATGGCGGTGTTCTCTACTAGTTGGTGATGTTAAAAGAATTAGAGGCCTAGGTGAACTGATCGGTAGATCTGTAAATGCAGAAGTGATACTACAGGATAAACCTACGGGGTCTTGTAAATAGGTGGTAGCCTATTGGTAATCTTGATGACCTGTGTGGTCGGGCCTATATTCCTGTCTGTAGGCTTATGTCATGTTTCGCCGTAAAATACTCTGTGTATGGCTGAACTGAAGGAAGGTTATATATACTATATATATGAATGCTTTTGAGCTTCACTGAACTCTTAGCGATGGAGCTATATAAATGATAATTATAATAATGTTTATTTCTTTCGCTGGAACTGACATTTAACGCTAAAATGTGAACTTGGTGATGCTGATGACTGTTCATTGCATATATTTTTAATTCTTGCATTTGAATCCTTGATGTAAAAATTGGAGTATGGCCTTACTAGAAATTTTAAGATGTCTTTTCCCATTTAAAGAAATCTTAAAATTTGGGGGTGGCCGCAGACAGTGTAGCGATCGTATGACTACGCTACAGGTTTCTGGTCGATAATATTATTATATTATTATTTTATTTAATTTTTGATCGGTTTCAGAGATCTGATATATATATATATATATATATATATATATAGGGTTTTCTTTCGGTGCTTCGTGTGACCTAGATTTTAATGTTGATGCGTGTTTGAGACGGGTCACCGCGACCGCCTGTCTAGGCTGCAGTCGCTGCTGTTTCATTGAATTAATATTTTTCCCACGATAAGGTAATTGACGCCTCGGCCGTCTTCAAAGAGCGTGCCGCTCGCTGTCGATGAGAATAATCTATCTTTCGCACGGGTCTCTGCGGTGGTCCGACACATAGAGTGAGCGAGCCATACAATCAGACAGACAAAGAGACGCACTGAAGAGGACGTGCTGGCCTGTGTATGTGTTAATAGCTCTCTGCTTCCTCAGGTTGAATTAGTGCATTTGAGGTTACGTGATCTCACGTCTGAGGGCGCTTTTCAGAAAGAGAGATAGAGGGAGAAAGACAGATCACGACAGACATACACGGAAGGCCGCAGCTGGCAGCTAATTCTTGCCGCCTTGAAACAGCTGCGTTGCTGCTGGGTTGGCGCGTGCAGCTCTCTAGCTGCGCATGCGTAGTAAAGGGGACGCTCTGCAGACCAGGCAGTTATAAAAGCGAGAGCGGGCAGCTAAAGCGCAGACGTGACCAGAATTTCAAGAGAAGTGGATGTATTGCGGCTTTTGGTAGTCTTAGGCTCGATCGAGTTAGTGAAGTTTGGCCAGGATAAAGCGCCGCTTACACTAGTCTTCGGCGTCGTTGTTGTCGATTCATTCTCTCTCGACATGGAGTCGATTTAATAAAAGAGTTAGTTTGTTGCGAGAAATATATCAGCGTTGTTGCGAGTTTTGCCTTCGCTTTCGCATTGGATCTACTCCTGGATTAATAAGTCAAGGTCTCTCTTCGCCCTGTCACACGGAGTGATTTATCGTGGGCTTCGAATCGTCAGCGTTCTGAAATTGTGTTGCGAAGCGGTTGTTCGTATGTTTGCCTAAGGGCGTCTTTCTCAAACGGCTTGGATACATAGCCGAAATTGTTGTTCATTGCGTGAGATCAGCGACGGATTTAGCTGATCTTTTCGGGCGTTTCAAACTCGACGCCTTGCTTGTGCCTTCGTCGCCTCTCTTGGAATTCGACTTCGTCGATGTTCTTCGCACACGATCGGCTTTGTCCCTGGTTTTCGGCCAAAAGGTACGCTTTATTGGGGAATTAATACGATCGGTTATTTAGATATTTTGGGCTGAACCGAAATTGGCTGTGGGTCTTGAGAGTTAATCGGGATTTAATTTAGGCATACTCCGGTTGATAGGTGTTTGCATTGAATTGTTGCGTTTGATTTTCATTGAATGTCTTTACAAAGGATAGGAACTGATAATTAAACTTACTGACTTTTATGTTTGATTGCTTTGAACATAATTGATGTCAATTGAAGATTCAATTGATTGTGAATAATAAGAAATATTAATTGGACAACTGACTTTGATCATTGATGGCTTTGAATGTGACGGATGTGGATTGAATACTTGATTTGTTAATAAGAATAACTACTTCGTTCATTGCTAGCGATATTGATTGTGAGCTATAACGATAGAAGTCATTTCTATAGCGCTATGGAGGAGTCTAGGCCAGTCACTCCTGCTCAGCCTTCTAGGCCCCCTTCTTCTATGGAGATATTGCTCGAGGCCATTCAAACTAATGCTAGGTCTACTCATGAAGCCATTCAGACTAATGCTAGGTCTACTCACGAGGCCATTCAGACTAATGCTAGAGACATGCAAGAGGCGATTTCCACGGTAGAATTCAATGTCTTGGCGATGCAATCCAATGTAAGAGAGGAGATCAGAGAGGAGATCAGAGAGGAGATCTCGGCTGTAAGAGATAATGTCAGGGAAGCGCTGACGGAAGTTGTATCACGATTGGAAAGGCTAGAGACATCGCCGGTGCCTAAGCCTGCTGTAGATGTGAACCCTGGACTGAAGTCCACCGCTATTACCACTGCGGACGCGTCATACCACTCGACCATCGGCCTGGAAGAAACTTTGGGTGCTAGGCCTAAAGATTTCGCACACCCTGGTATATTGCGAAGAAGTGACAGATTGGCTAGTAGGCCGCCAATTTCATATAGGGATTTCGGCAGTCGAAATAACTGGCCGCCTTTCCATCGTTGGGATTCGAACCCTGAGGTCACCTCCTCCTGTCCTCCCTCTATCTCTAGAGCTCGTCTACAGCAGCACGCGGTCCCATCGAGCGAGGATCCGGAAGTGGCGACTCCGGGGAGGCCGATAGGGGTGGGCGTTACACTACAATTAGCGAATAATTTACGAAGCTAAATCCGTTTACGTTTATCCACCGAAATTTCAGTGACAAAAGGGCCAAAAAATGTTTGGTTCATGTTCCAAATTAATTATCTGCTACTGAAAGAGATGATAACTTGACTTACTTGATTCAAGTCCTTGGCACGCGACAGCCACTCATTTACAGAAATTGTCCATTTATCTTTCTCACTCTTGCACTTTGTGTGTAGTCTCCTGCACAGACCAACCCATCTCCCGATTGTTCTTCCATCGCTTCTTTCATAATGCATAGCCTACTCCATTGGTTCCAAAAATCTCCAGATGTAAGTTTGTATGCAATTTTTATGTTGCGTGTTTCATCAATCCAACTTGTATTTTATATGCAATAATGTTACCGTCAATCTCACTTCTATTTCAGCAGATAACTTAATTGATCCAACTGCTACTGAAAATAGACTCAACTTCATCACCCCAGCTTCTAGTTAGCAAAGAATTATTGTCTTCAATGCAGCTCATGTCCCAAAAAAATTAGTTTCTTCAATCGAACTTCCATTTAGTCAAGCAATTATTTTCCTCAGTGCAGTTTCGATTTTATATTTAAATTTAAAATAATTTAGCAGCTTAAACTCTGGTTTAATCTCTCGTTCTGCGTGTTTCAGTTGTCAGTTTTAAATGGTTGCTAATTCCTATATATTGTTCTGATCTGATGTTCCCGGAAGCGTGGATGTTCAGTAAAGTACACTTTAAGAATACATTTTTTTTATTCATTTGAGAGATTTCTGTAGTGTCCAATCTGGATTTTCAGTTATTCATTTAATAAACTGCTGATATGTTAATTATTTCAGATGATAATCTGACACCTGATTAAGGAAATCATGTACAGAAAAAGAGCAAAATAATTGATCAAGTGGCCTGATGGCGAATACTCAAACACATGTGGAAAAAGGACAATACAAGTTCCAGATAAGTCAGAAATCATTTGATCAGTATAGTGGACTGAAAAAGCGCAAGAAATCGCATACTGGCAAAAAACCACACAAGTGCCAGTTATGTCAGAAAACATTTACTCGCGGTAGTGGTCTGAAACTGCACATGAGAACCCATACTGGTGAAAAACCATACATGTGCCAGCTATGTCAGAAATCATTTGCTAGAAATGAGCAACTTAAAACGCACATGAGAACCCATACAGGAGAAAAACCATACAGATGTCAGATTTGTCAGAAAGCATTTGCTCAAAATGGTCATCTCAAATTGCACATGCGGACCCATACTGGCGAAAAACCTTATGAGTGCAAGTTATGTCAAAAATCATTTGCTGCACATGATCAACTTAAAACGCACACGAGAACTCATACTGGAGAAAAACCATACAGCTGCCAGTTATGTCAAAAATCATTTGCTAGAAATGATCAATTTAAAATGCACGTGAGAACCCATACTGGAGAAAAACCATATGGCTGCCAGTTATGTCAAAAATCATATTCTACAGATCATGAACTTAAAACGCATGTGAAAACTCATACTGGGGAAAAACCTTACTGGTGTCAGTTATGTAAGAAAGCGTTTGCTGTTCATTATTCTCTGAAACTGCACATGAAAACCCATACTGGTGAAAAACCATACAAGTGTCAGTTATGTCAGAGAGCATTTGCCAATTACAGGTATCTGAAAATCCACACCAGAAACCACAATGGAGAAAAACCATACAATTGTCAAGTATGTCAGAAAACATCTACTCGCGGTAGTGGTCTGAAACTGCACATGAGAACCCATACTGGTGAAAAGCCATACATGTGCCAGCTATGTGAGAAATTTTTTCCAGTTCTTTGTAGTCTTAAGAATCACATGGGAACCCATGCAGAAGAGAAACCCTACATATGTGAATTTTGCAAGAAGGGATTCACACAACTGGGACATTTGAGAACACACAGAAAAACTCATGCAATTGTGAAGCTTCAAACGCACAATAAACCTTATACTAAGAGCAGTTCTTCATCAAAGAAGTTTATTATCCATACAGAAACACAGCCACAGGATCTTATAACCGGAAGTGAAATAAAGGCTGACACATCTGATAATTTCATCACATGTTGTGGTGCAAGCGCTATTTATAAACCAACTAAACGTTTAGTAAAGAGCATAAATCCTGATTCTATTGAAATTACAGATCTTTTGCCAAAAAATGAGGCGTTGGAACGTCTGTATGATAACAAATTTGAGGTTTGTTTGGATGGAAAAACCTCTCTGTTTAGATCTTTTGGATGTGGTTTATATGTGACGAATTGCTGGAAAGATATAATGAATTTTTGGAGCATTGTTCTAGACATCGATTGTCTCCACCTCTTGAGTTAGCTGCTTACCTGTGTTGACTCAGGATTCCACATAATTACAATCGTAATTTGTGATGTAGAAAAGATGCTACAACCTGCTAGAACTTCAAAATTCAGTTGTGAGAGAAATGCTGCATATCTTGCCATTCTTCATTTCATCATTACCGTAGATTTGACTGTCTGCAACTTTTCTAATTGTCAAATAATTCAATTTTGGTTGAAATAATACTGAAATTTTGGCATACAAAAGTTGGATTATGATGATGATGATGATGACGGTTCTCTGCCTGAAGGCAGGTTCATTGGCTTTACACCCCTGGGGATGAGATGAGTGAGGTGGTTTCCCGTTGCCTTCCCCACAGACAACGATGGGTAAGCAACTTGCCCAGGGTCACTCCGCAGGAGCTTGCGCCCCTGCGTCCCACACGTGCTAGCCCGAGATATCTAAATCTCTGAATGTCAACTCCCAGCCCGGGGCTTGAACCGCAGTCCGTTGCAGCCAACAGACGTATGGCGCTCTCGCTTACCGGTGTAGCTAACTAGGTCAGTAAAAAAAGTTGGATAGCTTTAGTATTTCTTGGAGGATCGTTCTAGACATTTGTGAGAGAAATGCTGCATAGCTTACCATTCTTCATTTCATCATTGCCGTGGATTCCACTGTCTGCCAGTTTTCTAATTGTCAAATAATTCAATTTTGGTTGAAATAATGGTGAAATTTCGGCATACAAAAGTTGGATAGCTTCAGTATTTCTTGGAGCATTGTTCTATCTACATTTCTTGTGTTTTTTCATGGTGTCAGTAACTTAACTCTAAAAATACTAAACTTTTGACATACTTCGACTGAGTCAATAATATTGATCATCTGTTATGGAAACTTGACAATTGCAGAAAGCAATTGCACTGTAAAATACTTTGATGTGCATAAGAAAATTCAAATATTATTCCAAGTAATCATATTAAAATTTTTATTGTGTGTTGAAAGAGGCTATAAACTGTTCTACCCGTGTTTGCATGATTGTGTTCTACCACTTTTTTCAGAATAAGCCTACATAGATGGTATTTAAGCACACTGGCCCAGTTAGCTACATCGATTACATTTCTGATTTGCTCATTCATTTCAAGAATTATATTACGCACCTTCATTCCTTCAAGAAACCCATTCAGTTCCTAGTTCAACAACGGTGTTATAAAAAGTCATAGGAAGCCTGTAAAATGTTGATGAGTTATCAAGTATATATTTATTATTACGGGGAAATAAAGAAATTTTCAGAAGGTGACAATAAATGGACTGATTTTTAATTGGTATAGTTTTGCTTGACTTGAGAATTTAAGTTTCACTCAAGTCTGTAGATTAAGGAAATCCCTGTGATAACACATCATCGAAGCAAACTGAAGCTTTGAGCCGAAATACCAAGGAATGTAATGAAAGTTGCCAAGAGTTTCTACAACTATGTCAAAAGTATATGCAGAAAAGAGATGATGTGGTAGGGCCGCTGTCAAAAAAGATGAAATCAGATAAGTTATTGTGAATGATGATGAATCTGTAGAAGTAATTGTAGTATCAATATTATAATATAATATTATAGTACAGTAATAATAATATAATATAAAAATAATAAGATATTATAATGTCAGTCCTTGATCTGTACAGAAGTTGTGTTTGTGGTAAAATCTTTAAATATTACAGTAATGACTAAATTTTTCAGCTCTTATAATAGGCCTACCTGGAGAATTAGGATATATTCCTGAACTTAATTAAACATTTATCTAGGGCTTGTTTTTAAGGAATTTTTAGAACTGAACATCCTCTTCTCTCCTTTCTCGTCCTCCATGGTAAATTACTCCCAATCTGACGGAAATGACCTATTTTTTACTAGTTTTAACTGCACGAAACGTGACGGAAGTGCTTCTACAACTGCACGAATCCATTTAGAACTGCACATTTTGTGTAGAACTGCACGTTAAAAAAGCCCTGCATTTCTGACAACGATGAGAAAGGATTGACACAGGTATCGTATAAACTTACTAAGGAAACTGGTGAATTAACTGAAAACGACAACAGACGACATGATTGCATGTGTCATTGGCGAACTTCATCAACATTTTAATTTGAAGTGAGGGAAGAGATCGGAGAGGTATTGAAACAGGTCGTCGATAATAATTAATGGACATGGAACAAGCACTCAGTGTAAGTGACTTAACTTCTTTGTTCTTGCATTGCCTAAATGTAAAATGTTGTAGAGGGTTTGAACTACCATGTTGTAACTCAAATAGTTTTTTGGTACTATAATTTTAATTCACCTTTTTTTTCGATTTAATTTCGCCAACTTCTAGTTTGTCCAGAACCATTTTAATCGATCCAGCTTCTGCTTAGACAAGAATTTGTTCGATAAATCCCGTTTCTATTTTGTCAGTATATCTTTTTCATCAATTTTACATTGAAAATTATTCTTCATCAATCCAGCAGAATGACTGCACTAACCCTAAAACTAACCCTAACCGACCCTCACGACGCCTAACAGTGGCGTAGCCAGGAATTTTTCATGGGGGGGTTTTATGGCCGGAAACCCTGTTTTTTGCTATTTTTTCTTACTTAAATGGAAAAATAACCTTAAAAAAACCTTTTTTTCGGAGCCAATGGGGGGTTTTGACCCCCGAAACCCCCCCTTGCCTACGCCACTGACACCTAACCTGAGCCCTAACCGACCTTCACGCGCTAAATCCCGCTTCTACTTCGTGAGGAAATATTTTTCATCGAATTTCTATTTCTGTGGGTCGTACACGAAACCTACATCGACACGCGGAAAATAAAAAAAAAGGTGAATTAAAATTATAGTACCAGTTTTTTTTGGGGGGGGGGCGGTAGCGCATTGGTTAACACTTAACACGCTGGCATGGAGAGCGAGAGGTAACGAGTTCGAACATCCGTTAGGGCGGACATTCTTTGTGGGCTGGTATAAGCGCCGTGCATCACAGGCTGTCTGCTTTGTTAGCAGTTAAGATTTATGTCTTCTGTAATTTGCGTTATTGTGAATTGTTTCAATTGCATAAATGTACAGGGACCGATTGTGATCTGCGACCGGATTGTTTCAATAGGCAAAATATTACTATTATTAGTTATTTCCCTGAAACTTAAAATCTGAGTTGATTCAGCACGCGCAATATAAACTATTCGCTAGATGACAGGATGCACTTTCACAAAATCCAGCCTATTTCTCGCTGTTGTAAACACATTGATCGCTCGCCATTGTGTGTAGATGATCTTTGGTGTGAACCAGGTATTTGGAGATTCGATGGACTGCGACACATGCAAGGCCGTAGCCAGGATTTTTTTCGGGGGGTGTTTTCCAAAAAGATTTCTGAAGACCTTTTTTTAGTCGACCTTTTTTTAGTCATCGGAAGCTTTTTTAGGATTTTTCGCCCGAAAAACCTTCAGCACGGCGTAAAAGATCTAATGTTACGATTTTTGTCATCATAAATCGCGATTTTCTAATTTTTTTTGCGTAGATGCATTATTTAATTTTTACGTTTTTTTCATTTCGGGGGGTGTTCAAACACCCAAAACACCCCCCTAGCTACGGCCTTGGACACATGGTTCGACTTAGGGTAATAATTCACGGTAAACGTGTATTTTAGCGTCGTAAATTATTTTCATGCATATAACGGCTCAAAAAACGCCGTAAGTTATTTCTGATAACGTACATTTCACCAACAGATGCAACAGCACACTTAAAATTTGGTAAGAAGAAGAATATTGACAGAAAAAAGGTTTTTCAAATGTCACATTTCCCATGCGAAATCGCCGTTCGGATCGCCATTGAACCACAACATTTGCCCGGAAGTTGCGTACGCGCACAAACCATCGACGTATATTGGTCCATGCGACTATAAATAACGTGTACGTCAAGACTTCGGCCTGAGTTCAAAATGAGAAATGGAAGCTGGATGAAGGTATTTCTAGATCTGAAATAGAAGTCGGATTGATGAAACAACGGTTAAGTAATGGAAGCTGGATGATGGTATTCTTATATCTGAAATAGAAGCTGGGTTCACGAAAATAACGGGCGAGAAATAGAAGCTGGGCTGACGAAAATAACGGGCGAGAATTAGAAGCTGGGCTAATAAAAATATTCTAGCTTAAATTGGAGCTGGATTGATGAAAATAATCATAATTGAAACAGAAGTTGGATTCATAAAACAGCTGATGGAATTTAAAAAGCTGGACTTTTATGGAAATGGAAGTTGAATGAACGTTCTCTGTAGATGAAGTAGAAGCTGGGTGATGGTTCTCTATAGGTGAAATGGAAGCTGGATGAAGGTTAAAGAAATAGAAGCTGGATGAATGTTACTTACTTATTTATTTTTGTCTGCTGTCTTGTTGCACGCATGCGCACGCAACTTCCGGAAAGGGTCATAATTGAATAACAACTTCGATCGGCGGTTTGTTATGACAAAATATTACAATTTTTCAATCGATTTCCTTCTTTTAAACAAATTCTAAGTATAATAATACATCAGTTAGGCGATAGCACGTTGGTATAAATATTTTAAATCGCTTTTTGTGCCAAAATAAGCGTGAAAATAATTTACGACGCTAAAATACACGTTTACCTAATTCACTTTAGCGTCCGAAATTATTTAACCAAATTTGATGGATGAAATGTCCTTGATTAAATCTGGGTTAAACCGTAGTTTAGGTTGCTAAATTATTTTCATTTTCGATATCCCGTAGTCTAGGCTGCTAAACTAAGAAACACCCCAATCATGATGTAGCGCGCCATATAACGCGTTATTCCAATTTCTGAACATTCGCAGGTAGCGTTCTATAATGACTCGGTAAGAGTTCTATAATGACTCGGTAGACTACGCTGCAACGTTGTTATCTTTAATAAATCCAACTTCTAGTTTGCCGAGAATCCTTTTAATCGATCCAGCTTCTCTTTAGGCAAGAATCTGTTCGATAAATTCCGCTTCTATTTCGTCAGCAAATATTTTTCATCCATTTTTCATTGAAAATTATTGTTCATCAATCCAGCTTCAATTTCAGCAGAATGACTGCACTAACCCTAAAACTAACCCTAACCGACCCTCACGACGCCTAACCTGAGCCCTGACCGACCCTCATTCGCTAAATCCCGCTTCTATTTCGTGAGGAAATATTTTTCATCAAATTTATAAAAAAAGTTACTTGCTACCGAGTCATTATAGAACGATACCCATTCGCAACCGGAAATAGCAATATAAACTGAAAACACGAGAAGAAAAATTAATGGCAGTATAGAAATGGAAACTGGATTGACGAAACAACGCAAGAGAAATGGACGCTGGATTAAGGTTCTTTTATAGGTGAAATAGAAGCTGGATTGACGAAAAAACGCTTGAGAAATGGAAGTTGGATAAAGCAATTTTATAGTTGAAATAGAAGCTGGATTGAGGAAAAGCGCTTGAGAAATAGAAGCTGGATAAAGCCATTTTATAGCTGAAATGGAGGCTGGATTGACGAGAAACGCAAGAAAAATAGAAGCTGGATAAAGGCATTTTATAGCTGAAATGGAAGCTGGATAAAGGCATTTTTATAGTTGAAATGGAAGCTGGATTGGACCTGGCGATCCATAAATTACTTGTATATACATTTAGCAATGGCCAAATAATTTAGCAACCTTGGAAAATGGATAAATAATTTAGCAACCTAAATTACGGTTTAACCTTAATCGGAGGTGGATTGATGAAAATGGTTTGTGTAAATCAGAGCGGGATTGATGAAAATGTTATGGTGTAAGTCGGAGCTGGATTGATGAAAATAATTGTTAGTTAATTCGAAGTCGGATTGATGAAATTTTGTTAGCTATATAAATATAAGCTGGGCTGATGGAACAATCGTCGCTATTTAAATGTTTTTTCTCACTAACTTCATCATAGCAATTGGTGAAAACTACTGAAGACACGGTTGGCATTAATAATTTCAGACGCAAAAGTGAATGTTTACCAGACTTTGATTCTGAACTTTGTGGATATATTTTGTTGATAAACACATTTATAAATTTCTATGATGACATGAGCGTGTAGACCATCGTTGAAACGACTTTCCAGGATGACCGGACAAAATGGTAGCGGACAATATGGGACGGACAAAATGGTATGGATGAAATGAAAGCTGGATTAGTGAATTTTTATAAATGAAATAGAAGCTGGATTAATGAAAAGACGCATGTAATATAGCAGCTGATGAAAGTAGCGCTTTAGATATAGAAGCTGTATCAGGGTATTTTCAAAGCTGAAATAGAAGCTGGATTGATGAAAGATGCATTACAAATAGAGGTTAATTTAAGGAATCTTATGGCTGAAATTGAAGCTGGATACATCATAAAACACATGAATGAAAGAAATCAATTCAGCTTCCATTTTTCAAACTTTTTTTGCCAATCCAGCCTCCTTTTCTCAAGCTTTTTTCTTCACTAGAGCTCTACTTCAGCCACAAAAAAGCCATACACCCTCTATTTCAGCAATAAAATACCCTCATCCAGCTTCCATTTAAACATACCGCTTTATCCGTACCATTTTGTCCGTACCAATGCATTTATTCTGTAACTTGTTCTAGTTTAGAGCTTATTTCTAGTTTTTTTTTAAAATTGGGTTTTATGATCGTTTTGTGATTCACTAATCTTGTTCTTATATTATGTTCCAGCGATGAGTTTACGTTCAGTAAAGTATATAGTATAAGCTAAACTTTTATATTCATATCAAAAATTTATATAGCACCCCTTTAGAGATGAACTATGAATCATTTAATAAACCGCATGGATGTCAATTATTTCAGAAACCGTATGCTCCGGGTAACTCATCCTGAAGAAAACAGAAACATTATCAATCAAGTGATCTGATGGTGAAAGCAAGAAGCACAAAGAAATCCTACCCACAAGCTCTTTATGAGGTGAGTATATGCTGAATACCCGAGTGTACCCTGGTTTTCGGTGATGAGTATACGATTCCGTTTTTTCCAGGAGGTAAGTATATGCTGTATACCCGCGTATAGCCTTGATTACAGCCCTGGTGTCCATATCTCCGAGATTGAAGAGGGACATATTCATACAGACTGTGGAATGGTGATTTTATTATTTTATTTAACATTAAAAAAGATTTCACATAAAATATTATTTGTGACACATATTTTGTCTCACAAATCTTATTTAAAACATTTGATGCATAGCCTATTCTATTGGTTAAAAAACATCTCATATGTACGGTAAGTGTGTATGCAATTTTTATGTTGTGTGTTTCATCAATCCAACTTCTACTTTATATGCAAGAATGTTCCCGTCAATTCCACTTTGTTTCAGCAGATAAATTCATTGATCCAACTGCCACTGAAAATAGACTCAACTTCATCACCCCAACTTCTAGTTATCAAAGAAGGTACTATAATTTTAATTCACCTTTTTTTTCGATTTAATTTCGCCAACTTCTAGTTTGTCCAGAACCATTTTAATCGATCCAGCTTCTGCTTAGACAAGAATTTGTTCGATAAATCCCGTTTCTATTTTGTCCGTATATCTTTTTCATCAATTTTACATTGAAAATTATTCTTCATCAATCCAGCAGAATGACTGCACTAACCCTAAAACTAACCCTAACCGACCCTCACGACGCCTAACCTGAGCCCTAACCGACCCTCACGCGCTAAATCCCGCTTCTACTTCGTGAGGAAATATTTGTCATCGAATTTCTATTTCTGTGGGTCGTACACGAAACCTACATCGATACGCGGAAAATAAAAAAAAGGTGAATTAAAATTATAGTACCTCAAAGAATAATTGTCATCAATGCAACTCATGTCCAAACAAATAATTAATTTCTTCAATTGAACTTCCATGCAGTCAAGCAATTATTTTCCTCTATGCACTTTCGATTTTATGTTCTATGCACTTTCGATTTTGTTGTGTTGGGTGTCCCTCAGGGGTCTGTCCTAGGCCCGCTCTTATTCATCCTATGCACGGCTGGCATTCCCTCCCTTTTCCCCAACAATAATAATAATAATAATAATGGCGACAATTTCTAAGGCGCCGTAACGCGGCCATGCTGCTACAAGGGCGCCTTGACAACGACAAACACACATTCAGAGACTTCTGCTACTGGCCATCTTTTCGCTGATGATGTCCAAGCCTATGTGCATGGACCCCCTTCAGCTCAACTTTTTCTTGCGAGCCAAATTGACGCTCTATCTCAAGATCTTCATCTGTGGATGTCGTCCAATCGTCTTTCTTTGAACTCTTCCAAAACCCAGTTGATTTGGTTTGGCACTTCTAAGCAGCTCCAAAAACTTGATTACTCGGTACTCTCTCAAACTTTTCCTCACTTCAACTTTTCGTCTAGTGTTCAAGACCTAGGTGTCACCCTAGATAGTTCTCTAACTTTTACCGAACACATAGCCAAGCTTACTCGCTCTTCCTACTTCCAATTAAGGTGGCTGAGGGCTATTCGCAAATCTGTTTCATCTTCGATCTTTACCTCCATTGTCCACGCCTTCGTCTGTTCTCGGATTGACTATTGTAATTCTGTCCTTGCTGGCCTCCCTAAGGTTCGGCTAGCTCCCCTACAGTCCGTACTCAATGCTGCTGCGAGGCTCATTGCCCGCCTTCCTCGATTCTCACACATATCTACATTCATGGCTGAACAACTTCACTGGCTTCCACTCTCAGCTCGCATACAATTCAAAGTTCTAAGTTTAGTTCTCAAGTCTCAACGAGGCCTTGCTCCGACGTATCTTTGTGATCTCATACTTCGCCCCATTTCGGCCACTTCGCTGCGTCCTCTTAGGTCCTCAGATCGGCTTGACCTCTTTGTTCCTCGCGTCAGGACCGCCATGGCTCAATCCAGATCATTTGCCTGCATAGGTCCCTCCCTATGGAATGGTCTTCTCCCATCCGTTCGCTCTGCCATCCTCTCTGGTAGTCTTTCGTCATCTTTCTCTTGTCTAAAGACCTGCCTTTTCTCTCGGAGTTGAACGCACTGGGAGCGCTTCTGAAAGGCTCTTGCTGCAAGAAGCCCTTTACAAATGGTCAGATACGATACGATACGATACGATATGTTGTGAATATAAAATAAGTTAGCAGCTTAAACTGTACATAGTTTAATCTATCGTTCTGCGTAATTCACTTGTCAGTTTTAAATGGTTGCTCATTCCTATATAATTATGTTGTTCGTATCTGATTTCCCGAAAGCGTAGATGTTCAGTTAAGTGCAATTTAAGAATACATTTTTTCAGGGCCGGATTTAGGGTGGTGGGGGCCCATGGGCGCCCATTAAGGTGGGGGCCCTTTTTGCAATAGGTATTTTGCTTTTTGTTGCACAGTCTCCGACACAGACAAGCCCTGTACATGTGTACAGTCATAGCATATCGATCACAAGCAAAGGTGCTGAAAGAAATGTTTATATTGTTGATAAAACAATAAATACCTAATTATAAATGAAGACAAGTTGAGATGATCATTTTGCTCTTATTTTGCTATTGTATTATTTGGTATAAACTCCTTTCTCAAATACAATGTACAAGAATAAGCGTCGAGTTTTTAGTAGGCTGTAAATCACTGCATGTATAGGATATGCAGAAAAAACACAGAAAGTAAAAATAGTGATAAGAGATACCTACGGGAAAAACAATAGCTATAGTCAGTTAAATATCTTGGTTAGGCCACAGTAGGCCCATGGATCTCAATTTGAGTAGGCCCAGTCATAAGCGTAGGGAACATTTTGGAATTGGGGGGCAAAAATTTAATTTTTGCCCGAAAAGTCTGACGACCTTTTTTAGTCATTTCCTGTAAATCTTCATAAAATTTTGCTTTTTACCCCTGTGTGCACGAAAAAATATCAGCCTGTACCTGTTTGCCTGACAAACATTTCCGAATGTTTTCCCGTCCGTGTCTCTTTTGCCCGAAAAACACGTTTGCCCGAAATTTAGGGGGGGCATTTGCCTCCCCCTGGACCCTCGACTCCTACGCCTATGGGTCCAGTAGAGACTTTGCGCATTTTTTTAATGGCAAAGTCATAAATTAACTGATTAAAATCCAGTTGGTAGGCCTGTAGAATATCCCTCAATGCTAAACACTCCAACTTCCAAGGTGGCTATGTAACTCGTACGTGTGTCATACTTGTGCCAAGCCTGTTTTTAATTATCGTTGTCCTGGAAAATGAGCGTCTAGCACTACAGTGTGTGACCATGAGCACCAAGTAGCCTACATTGTTAGCATTATTTCCTCATTTTGGAAATGAACTTTCATCACCTGTGTCAAGGTACTAGGCTTATAATATTGGTTCGTGAACTGCTCCTGACTGATGCCTATAGGCTGTTCTTCGTGTCTCGTCTTAAAACATTTTGACAAGATAATAAAACTGCATTAGCTCATTGCGAGGGCATTCATCGAGGTCATCATCATTATACTGGTACATAGTTTTCGCAAACTTGAGTATTTTTCATCACTAGGGGCCTACACAATTTAAGATTAGAAAGAAAACCAAACCTTGAGCAGAGCAGTTCGTTTGATTCTAGTCTTTTGTCATCCACGGTGACAGCAGATTTACTTAGAGCTGTTGCCTGAAGTAACACGACTTGTCTTTGCAAGTAGCCTATAATATACTTTCTCATTTTGAGATCCTTTTTCTTTACTGAACTTGTGCTTTTGAGAGCCACTCTGTGCCTGTTAGGCCTATTGCCCTGATCTTAAATTCAGTTCATGTCTATTGGTTGAAATTACTTAGAATCTTCAAATTATATTAAGTAATGCTGATTCAAAACTCACACTGTGTTGGCATTATAAACCGTGCATATAATAGTATATATAAATATATATAAACACTGTATATTATAAGCGTAGATTCATATACATGTATAGGACTGCAGTCTCAACCACTCTTGACAGCACAGAAATGACAGTAAACAGCTGTGCGCTGCCACAAATGTGAACATTGGGTCACTCGAGCAGGGTCAAAGTGCCAGCCGAACGCGGATGCTAAGACAAAATACCCACTGTCCCCATAACGCGATACCCGTGGTGAGGGCCGTGGAGGTCATCGTCCTGAGCTGACCAGAGAACGAGGTCTCGATCTATCTGTCTGCGGCATGTGGACCAAGTCGAGAGAAACACCTCTGACACTGCATCTACCTACATCAGTATACGCTATCTGAGCTTGAGTTAAAATGACGATAATCTGTCAACAGCAGCTGCTGCTGAAGATGTCACGCTTAGAGCGGTACTGGTGAACATGATTAACGAGCATGTTCAGTGGTCAAAGCAGATGCATGCTACTCACTGATCTCAAGACCCTTAGAATCCCTTCCTCAATCAAAATTTATCGAGTAGGCCTACGCTCTAAAGGGATAAACAAAATAAAACTGCAACTGGTGGGGGCCGCTAAGTGGTGGGGGCCCCTGGGCTGGAGCCCGTGTAGCCCATGCCTAAATCCGGCCCTGCATTTTTTTTTATTAATTTGAGAGATTTCTGTAGTGTCCATGCACTAATCGCCGCTGAAGTTATAATGGAGAAATGGCTTAATTGGAGGCTATTATTTGTTTTCGATAAAAAAATTGATAACATACCACGAAGTGGGATGAGGGATGAGAATCTTCAGACCAAAACTAGAAGCGGGATGATTTTTATGATTTTTAAGTGCAATAAATGCGATGATTGATCCTAATCTAGTTTCCGGGGTTTAATCTGAAACCGGTTTCAAGTTACCGGGGGGTAATGTTTAGGAGGGGGTAATTTGAAACCTTTACATCGGTAGCGCATTGGTTAACACGCTGGCATGGAGAGCGAGAGGTAACGAGTTCGAACCTCCGTTAGGGCGGACATTCTTTGTGGGCTGGTATAAGCGCCGTGCATCACAGGCTGTCTGCTTTGTTAGCAGTTAAGATTTATGTCTTCTGTAATTTGCGTTATTGTGAATTGTTTCAATTGCATAAATGTACAGGGACCGATTGTGATCTGCGACCAGATTGTTTCAATAGGCAAAATATTACTATTATTAGTTATTTCCCTGAAACTTAAAATCTGAGTTGATTCAGCACGCGCAATATAAACTATTCGCTAGATGACAGGATGCACTTTCACAAACTCCAGGTTTTTTTCGCAGTTGTAAAACACGTTGATCACTCGCCATTGTGCGTTGATGATCTTTGGTGTGAACCAGGTATGGGGATGCTCGATGGACTGCGACACATGGCTAGACTTAGGGTAATAATTCACTTTAGCGTCCGAAATTATTTAACCAATTTGGATGGATGAAAAGTCCTTGATTAAATCGGAGCTGGATTGATGAAAATTTTCTTGTGTTAATCGGAGCTGGATTGATGATTAATTTTTGTTAGTTAATTACAAGTCGGATTGATGAAAACAATTTTAGCTATAAGCTGGGCTGATAGAACTATCATTGCTATTTAAGTGGGTTTTTCTCATTAACTTCATCGTAGCAAAAAGTGAAAACTACGACAACTATTGAAGACACGATTGACATTAATAATTTCGGACATTAATAATTTCGGACCCTAAAGTGAATGATTACCAGACTTTGATTCTGAACTTTGTGGATATAATTTAGTTGATAAACACATTTATTAATTTCTATGATGACATGAGCTTGTAGACCATCGTTGAAACGACTTTCCAGGCATGTTCCATACCTCATGTCATATTATTGTCCATGATCCATGAGTCGATACTTATGGCTCATAGACAATAATATGATATTGTTGAATGATTGTAGTTTCTAAGGTATGTAGACTGTAATGCGATTTGTGTAGAAGGCATGAAATTTGTAGTTGATATAGATTTGTAATTAGACAGAATAATTATTTGGAAGAAATTTATGAATTTAAATGAAGCTGCCTTTCTATGCTTCTTTATGTTACAGTGGCACATGGACTATTTCATTTTATTGAATGACCACAGGACCGAACTTTTAAAACTTTGCTTTTTTTTCTGTAGGGTCTCTTTCCAAGCTATCTTTGTGCACATGGTTCAGTTGTCAGCTTGAAATCTTCTTTGACATTATATGATTACAAGTTAAACAAATTTACCTTGTTTTACGTATAATGCTAGTTGTTAAACTGCTTTTAAACTATAAGATGATGTGATCTACAATTGCCAGTATTTTTCGCTTCACTTTTCATCCTACGTGGAACTTCTGAGTCCACGTGTCAGGCCAGTCCGTTCGAATATGTAATGATTTAATGGTTAAGGTTTTAACAAGAAAAATATCTATTTAAAAAGTAGTTCAAAATTCTTGAAACTCTGTCTTGCCAATATTACTAAGGTAGCTGTATCACTTGAATGTTATGCAATGTATTTATTCCTGATCAGATTCTATAACTTGTCCTAGTTTAGAGATTATTTCTGGTATTTTTTTAAATTGGGTATTATGATCATTTTGTGATTGCAGATTCACAAATCTTGTTCTTATAATATGTTCCAGCAATGAGTTTATGTTCAGTAAAGTATATAGTATAAGCTAAACTTTTATATTCATATCAAAAATTTATATAGCACCCCTTTAGAGATGAACTATGAATCATTTAATAAACCGCATGGATGTCGATTATTTCAGAAATCGTATGCTCCTGTTAACGACCGAATTAAAGAACTCATCCTGAAGACAACAGACACATTATTAATCAAGTGATCTGATGGCAAAAGCAAGAAGCACAGAGAAATCATACCCACATGCTCTTTATGTATACCCGAGTGTACCCTGGTTTTTTCAGTGGTGAGTATACGATGCCGTGTTTCCCGGAGGTAAGTATACGCCGTATACCCACGTATACCCTTGATTACAGCCCTGGTGTCCATGTCTCTGAGATTGAAGAGGAACATATTCATACAGACTGTTGAATGGTGATTTTATTATTTTATTTAACATTAAAAAAGATTTAACATTAAATAAGATTTGTGACACATATTTTGTGTCACAAATCTTAATTAAAATAATGCATAGCCTATTCCATTGGCTCCAAAACATCTCAGATGTAAGCGTTATGCAATTTTTATGTTGTGTGTTTCATCAATCCAACTTCTATTACTTGGTATATATGCAAGAATGTTCCCGTCAATCCCACTTCTGTTTCAGCAGATAAATTCATTGATCCAACTGTTACTGAGTGTTTCAGTTGTCAGTTTTAAATGTTTGTTAATCCCTATATATTGTTCCTATCTGATTTCCCGGAAGCGTGGATGTTCAGTATAGTGCACTTTAAAATACTTTTTTATACATTCGAGAGATTTCTATAGTGTCCATTCTGAATTTTCAGTTACTCATTTAATAAACTGCTGATATGTTAATTATTTCAGATGATAATCCGACACCTGATGAAAGAAAAAAGAGTAAAATAATTGATCAAGTGGTCTGATGGCGAATACTCAAACACATGTGGAAGAAGGACAATACAAGTTCCAGATAAGTCAGATATCATTTGATCAGTATAGTGGACTGAAAATGCGTGAGAAATTGCATACTGGCAAAAAAACACACAAGTGCCAGTTATGTCAGAAAACATTTGCTAGAAATTATCACCTTAAAACGCACACGAGAACCCATACAGGAGAAAAACCATACAGGTGCGAGTTATGTCAGAAATCATTTGCTAGAAATCATCGACTACAAATGCACATGAGCACCCATACAGGCGAAAAACCATACAAGTGTCAGTTATGTCAGAAACCATTTGCTAGCAATGATCAACTTAAAATGCACGTGAGAACCCATACTGGAGAAAAACCATACAGGTGCGAGTTATGTCAGAAATCATTTGCTAGAAATGGTCAACTTAAAACGCACGTGAGAACTCATACTGGAGAAAAAACACACAAGTGTCAGTTATGTCAGAAATCATTTGTTGCTCATTATAATCTGAAACTGCACAGGAGAACCCACACTGGTGAAAAACCATACAAGTGTCAGGTGTGTCAGAAAACATTTGCTGTTCCTTTTTCTCTAAAACTGCACATGAGAAACCACACTGGTGAAAAACCATACATGTGCTCAATATGTGAGAAGTTGTTTAGAGCTCTTAGTAATCTAAAAAGGCACATGAGAAACCATACAGAAAAGAAACCTAACATATGTGAATTTTGCAATAAAGGATTCACGCAACTGGGAAATTTGAAAAGGCACAGAAGAACTCACACAATTGTGAAGCTTCAAACGCACAATAAACCTTATACTAAGAGCAGTTCTTCATCAAAGAAGTTTATTATCCATACAGAAACACAGCCACAGGATCTTATAACCGGAAGAGAAATAAAGGCTGACACATCTGATCATTTCATCACATGTAGTGGTGCAAGCGCTATTTATAAACCAACTAAACGTTTAGTAAAGAGCATAAATCCTGATTCTATTGAAATTACAGATTTTTTGCCAAAAAATGAAGCATTGGAACTTCTGTATCGTAGCAAATTTGAGGTTTGTTTGGATGAAAAGACGTCTTTGTTTACATCTTTTGGATGTGGCATATGTGACGAATTGCTGGAAAGATATGATGAATTTTTGGAGCATTGTTCTATACATCGATTGTCTCCACCTCTTGAGTTAGCTGCTTACCTGTGTTGACTCAGGATTCCACTTAATCACAATTAATTGTGCGTTGACATGAGGATAGGATGCTGCAAGCTGTTCGAACTTCAAAATTGAGCCGTGAGAGAAATTCTGCATATTTTGCTCTATTCCTCGTTTCATCATTGCCATAGATTTCTCTCTGTTTGCAACTTTTCTAATTGTCAAATAATTCAATTGAAACAATACTGAAATTTTGGCATACAAAGGTTGGATAGCTCCAGTATTTATTGAAGCATTGTTCTCGACATTTCTTCATAACTTAACTTGAAAAATATTGCTTCTGAGATTCTTTGACTGAGTCAGTTGATCATCTGTTATGGAAACTTAACATTTGCAGAAAGCAATTACACTGAAAGTGCTTCGAAGTGCATAAGAAAAATCACATGATATACTACGCGAATCATGGGATACACTTTCTCTGTGCGATAGACCTACAAGTATAATAAATTATTGCGACTTAGCAGCATAAGAGACAGGACAAACAGGAGAGTAACATCAGGAAGAGGCAATCATAATAATAAACAAAATCATGACAAGAAGACAGCCATAGTGGTCAGGCTATATAATGAATAAATAAAATTAAAAAAACGATGAGATTTGATGCGTATATTTTAGCGTCGTAAGTCCTTTGCATGGGTTCAGCATTAATTGCTTGAATGCAAGTTGGAATGACGAAATGAATTTGACCCCCCCCAAAGGTGTTATAAGCATTTCTGGCTGATTTTTTGATGAATCTACTGAAGACCTATTATACGGACACACATTCACAAAAGTTATGTATGCCTACATTAAATAATAGCGTGATTCCAAACAATTTTCCGCCGAAGCAATACGATTTGGCTTCACTGTTGTGGTGCTGGACGTTTTGGTGCCTGAATGAAAGCTGGATTGATAAAATTTATTTTGGGCGCAAGTGGAAGCTGCAATTATAGAAATAACTGTTCCTGTCAATGGAAGCTGGATAAAACTAAGTCTGATATAATAGAAGCTGGATGATTGGAATTCTTTTCTGCCTAAATAGAAGTGGGTTAACTGCAGGCGACCATTTTGGCGTCGACCAAATATTTCGGTCGGCGCCAAAATGGTCGCACCAAAACGGCGGCACCAAAGTTGCGGTCCACAAGTCCAAGGTTCCGCTATTCCGGTGATTGTACGTTTATACGCCTAATATGGCACATTCATTAGAGTATTTATATAGCACCTCTTCAAGAAAAACTTCGGATGTTCTGCCGACGTCACCACGGCCAAAAAGAAGTTTTCAAGTGCTCCTTCAGTGAACGGAAGTGAGGCAGAAAAGCTGCGTGTTAAGTTAATTTCTGATTTTTATATCGTATATCTAATCTTAATCTCCAAACTCCTAAAGCTCGGGGATTTTTAGCCAATGGAGTGATTTTAGGATGGGAGTGATGTGATGACAGCACGGGTGACAGCACGGGCTGGTGAGTTTTTGGATTAGTTGTAAATACGTCGTTTGAATTTTTGGATTCAAGGTTGAGGAAAAGAGAATTTTGATCCGAAAAAATAATAGCCTCGAAGGCGTTTCTTCATGTGACTTTAATGGCGATTAGTATTTTAGTTGTAGATGAAAGAAATATTATTAGAAAGCCTATTAGGCCTATATCCCTTTATTGAAAAATCCAGTTGACAGACCGCAAACGATTAGGCTACAGTGTACACAAAGATATTAGAATCTTTAGACTACAGTAATGCAATAGAAACGATTCGCAAATGACAGAAGTTCCACTAAAAGAACAGAGCCTGCAATAGGCCTACACGATGATAGCCCTGGCCGGATCATTGCAATTTAGTATGTAAATTATAATTTGACAGTAGACGTCTTAAAATTTATTTAAATGATGATCATGTTTGAAATGCAATTTCTTAACGTTTTGCGTAAAGAATAAAATTGTACGCATTGTCTTAAAATCCGTAGTTAAGTAGCGCGTGAAATATATTCGCCAGATGACAGTGCATTCTTTCACAAAATCCAGCTTACTTGTCACACAGGTTAAGCACATTTATCGCTTGCCATTTTGTGCTAATGACAGAATGAACAAAAGATTGGTAATAATCTGTCGTTTTAGCAGAATATATTAGACTACGTTCTTCTACTGTCGCCGCATAATTGTTTTTTATCAATCCGACTACTTTGGCGTGAATCATTTTCCAGTTAGGCAGGAATTCGTGTAATTATTCCAGTTTACAACCCTTGTATGCCAAGCCCCATGCACTGGCGATTAATTAAGTGCGTTAAGACGATAGTGTGTTGCTTATATGAGTTGCTGGTCAAACACTACCCTCTTAACATCAAATTATATTGCATGTGAGGCAATGTTATCGCCGTACAAGTAAGTATGTAATGTTCGTCGTAAGTTCTAAATATTCAGCAATCTTCCACGGTAAATGTGTAGTTTAGCTTCATAAAGTGTACTATTTTTATAAATCCAAAAATAGTAGTCTGTTCTGTTCTGTTTCTAGCCATCCTCGGTACGAGGTTCGGCCGCATCATGCACGATGTTCCTCCAACGATTCCTGTCTTCTGCCATTCTCAACATTTCTCCCATTTGCAAGCCCGTCCATATCTTTATGTTATCCAGCCAATTTCTTCTTGGCCTTCCTCTTCCTCTACCTCGAGGAATTATTTTGTATGATGCTGTTTGGAGAATATAAGATGGTCGGTCCCCAGGTCGGCAATACTGGGAGCGGCGGTCTCAAATTATAACATTAAATAAATCAACCTGACGTGTCGTAATAGTGCGGTGTATTGGATGGGCACATAGAAACGATGTTTCTTTTGCACTCCACAGTTATAAAACGACCAGCAGACCTCCAGCGTCACGAACTATTTGTAATGCTGCACTACCACGCAATGCATTAGCAGTGTTTTATTCAACACCTACAGAACTTTATGTAGCTATGAACGCTAGCTTGGATTGTTACAGCAACTGGTCTACATCGAAATAGTCTATTTCAAATAGAAGCCGGAATAATGAAAAAGCTCTTGTGAAATGGAAGCTGGATGAAGACCATTTACAGGTGAAATGGAGACTGGATTGATGAAAAAACGCAAGTGAAATATAAGCTGGACGAAGGTATTTCTAGATCTGAAGTAGAAGCTGGATTGATGAAAAAACGCTTAAGAAATGGATGCAGGATGAAAAAACCGCACTTTTTGCCCATCCAGTACTCCGCATTATTACCACACATCATGTTTAAATGTCCTGGGCATGACGTTAAACTGCATGACGTTAAACTGCATCCATCCTCCGCCACAGGGAACCAACAACGTCCCTGCGCCGGTCCTAAGCCCGGACAAAGTGAGGAAGGTTTGCCAGATGGGTGGCGATACACTGGCAGTAAAAAACCCAGACGATTGAAATCCGCAAAAACCACGGCACAAGTGACATAGCGACCCAGATGCTTCAAGGTGTCATGATGTGGAGCAGACATGCACAGGTCGGTCAGGACAGACTGGTGGAGAGAGTCGGAGAAGAGAGCATGGGACACATACGGGCATTGACCCAGTTGTCCTTCATGCCTCTCTCCCAATATTCTCTTCAATCAGATAAGGTGGTCCAGCTGCTTCAAGATGTTAATGGTATGAAGCAGACCTGCTGACCGGACCTGTTGAAGCTGGGTAACATGACGCGAGACAGACTCAGACAGAGAGTGGCGTCGGACTCCTACGGGCACTGTGCCTAGGGATATTGATATTGATATCATGTTTAAAGCCTTCTCAGGAGATAGCCTATCGATTTATAGAATGTTATAATTTGGGACCGCCGTTCCCAGTATTGCTCCCAGGTCTTTCCATTTCGCAGTGAGGAAGCCCTACTCCGGCAATGCCAGATGTGCCCTCCCCTCTCTGTAGACCTGCCGTTGTCCTCTGAATCTTCCGCCATGTCTACTAAGGTCTCGCTGCTGCCCAAGACCTGCCTCTCATGTTGGCCAACCATTTCAGAGTTCCTGCTGAGCCTGTCCAACTCGCGTAGCGCCCAAGGTAGTACTTCAGTCAAAGACTTGCACCACTGTTGGCATAGCCTCAGCAGGCAATCTCCTACTTGGTTGTTCACCTCCTCACCACGGTGAGGTGTCAGTAGGACTTTGAGGGGGAGTATAGTATAGTAAAGTATAAATTATTTGCATTGCCTGGGTTTCAGCGATGGTCGAAAACAATGTGTTTTGACAAAACGAATTTTTGATGAATATAAATCCGATTGATGAGAAAAGTTTTACTTAGATAGTGGTTCTTGCTTAAGTCGAGAGATTTCTGTAGTGTCCATTCTGAATTTTCAGTTATTCATTTAATAAACTGCTGATATTTTAATTATTTCAGATGATAATCTGACACCTGATTAAAGAGTAAGATATTTGATGTAAGTGTGTATGCAATTTTTATGTTGTGTGTTTTATCAATCCAACTTCTATTTTATATGCAAGAATGTTCCCTTCAATCACACTTCTATTTCAGCAGATAACTTCATTGATACTGAAAATAGACTCAACTTCATCACCCCAGCTTCTAGTTATCAAAGAATTATTGTCATCAATGCAACTCATGTCCAAACAAAGAATTAGTTTCTTCAATCGAACTTCCGTTTAGTCAAGCAATTATTTTCCTCAATGCAGTTTCGATTTTATGTTGTGAATATGAAATAATTTAGCAGCTTAAACTGTGGCTTAACATATCGTTGTGCGTATTTTAGTTGTCAGTTTTAAATGGTTGCTAATTCCTATATATAATTTAGCAGCTTAAACTGTTCTGATCTGATTTCCTGGAAGCGTGGGAGCTCAGTAAAGTGCACTTTAAAAAAATACATTTTAAAAATTCATTCTAGAGATTTCTATGGTGTCCATTCTGAATTTTCATTTACTCATTTAATAAACTGAACACTGATATTATGTTAATTATTTCAGATGACAATATGACACCTGTAAAGAAATCATCTTACAGAAAAAGAGTAAAATAATTGATCAAGTGGTCTGATGGCGAATACTCAAACACATGTGGAAGAAGGACAATACAAGTTCCAGATAAGTCGAAAATCTTTTGATCAGTATAGTAAGCTGAAAGTGCGCAAGAAATCGCATACTAGCAAGAAACCACACAAGTGTCAGTTATGTCAGAAATCATTTGCTAGAAATTATCAACTTAAAACGCACATGAGAACCCATACAGGAGAAAAACCATACAGGTGTCTACTTTGTCGGAAAGCATTTGCTCAAAATGACCATCTCAAATTGCACACGCGAACCCATACTGGAGAAAAACCATACAGGTGCAAGTTATGTCAGAAATCATTTGCTAGAAATGATCAACTTAAAATGCACATGCAAACCCATACTGGAGAAAAACCATATGAGTGCAAGTCATGTCAAAAATCATTTGCTAGAAATGATCAACTTAAAGCGCACATGAGAACCCATACTGGAGAAAAACCATATGGGTGCAAGCTATGTCAGACATCTTTTGCTAGAAATGATCAACTTAAAACGCACATGAGAACTCATACTGGAGAAAAACCATATGGTTGCCAGTCATGTCAAAAATCATATGCTACAGATCATCAGCTTAAAACGCACCTGAAAACTCACACTGGTGAAAAACCATACAAGTGTCAGTTATGTAAGAAAGCATTTGTTGTTCATTGTTCTCTGAAACTGCACCTGAAAACCCATGCTGGGGAAAAGCCATACAAGTGTCATTTATGTCAGAAAGCAGTTACCAAATATAGGTATCTGAAAATCCACATCAGAACCCATACTGGAGAAAAACCATACAAGTGTCAGTTATGTCAAAAATCATTTGCTACACATGATCAACTTAAAATGCACACGAGAACCCATACAGGAGAAAAACCATACAAGTGTCAGTTATGTCAGAAAGCATTTGCTGCTCATTATGATCTGAAAGTGCACATGAGAACCCACACTGGTGAAAAACCATACATGTGTCAGGTGTGTCAGAAAGCATTTGCTGTTCCTTTTTCTCTGAAACTGCACATGAGAACCCACACTGGTGAAAAACCATACATGTGCTCAATATGTGAGAAGTTTTTTACGGTTCTTAGTAATCTAAAAAGGCACATGAGAACCCATTCAGAAAAGAAACCTAACATATGTGAATTTTGCAATAAAGGATTCACACAACTGGGAAATTTGAAAAGACACAGCAGAACTCATGTAACTGTGAAGCTTCAAACGCACAATAAGCGTTATACTAAGAGTAGTTCTTCATCAAAGAAGTTTAAGATCCATACAGAAACACAACCTCAGGATCTTATAACCGGAAGTGAAATAAAGGCTGACACATCTGATAATTTCATCACATGTTGTGGTGCAAGCGCTATTTATAAACCAAATGAACGTCTAGTACAGAGCATAAAGCCTGATCCTATTGAAATTACAGATCTTTTGCCAAAAACTGGAGATTTGGAACGTCTGTATCATAGCAAATTTGAGGCTTGTTTGGATGAAAAACCGTCTTTGTTTAGATCTTTTGGATGTGGTTTATGTGACGAATTGCTGGAAAGAAACGACGAATTTTTGGAGCATTGTTCTAGACATCGATTGTCTCCACCTCTCGAGTTAGCTGCTTACCTGTGTTGACTCAGGATTCCACATAATTACAATTGTAATTTGTAATGTAGAAAAGATGCTACAATCTGCTAAAACTTCAAAATTCAGTTGTGAGAGAAATTCTTACCATTCTTCATTTCATCATTGCCATAGATTTCTCACTGTCTGCAACTTTTCTGATTGTCGAATAATTCAATTTCGGTTGAAACAATACTGAAATTTTGGCATACAAAGGTTGGACAGCTCCAGTATTTAATGAAGCATTGTTTTCGACATTTCTTCATAACTTAACTTGGGAAAATATTACTTCTGACATTCTTTGACTGAGTCAGTTGATCATCTGTTATGGAAACTTAACATTCGCAGAAAGCAATTACAATGAAAGTACTTTGAAGTGCATAAGAAAAATCACATGATATACTGCATGAATCATGGGATACACTTACTCTGTGTGCTAGGCCTACAAGTATTATGTGACTTATAAGCGTAAGAGACAGGACAGACAGGAGAGTAACATCAGGAAGAGGCAACTAAAGTGGATGTGTCACATGTGATAGGAATGGATGAAGACAGAAGAGCCAAACACGCAACGATCTGAGTCCTGGATGGGAGACGTGGAAGAGGAGACCTTCGAAACTGGATGGAGACTGTTCGAGAGGATTTTTGATGTTAGGAGATGACGTAGAACGATGCCATTGAGATAGCGATGGACACAGAGGCAGGGGCGGATCCAGGGAGGGCCAAAATGGCCATGGCCCCTTCATTTAAAAATTCCATGGGACGTGATTCCCCTTTGATTCACCATGCATACTCTCGACTACTATGACCGACGACTAAAAAAGCGGTCATCAACTGTGTTGGGCGGATGAAATGGTATCTTTTTCTTGAAAATTTGGACGAACGACTAAAAAAAGATCATCAGTTTTCTCGGCGACGAATAACACGAAATTGTTCCCCTGTCCCACCAACAAGACCGAAAATTTTGGCCCCCCCTTCGAAAATTTCTGCATCCGCCCTTGCACAGAGGAATGTAGAAACTGCGTTGCCCGATGTGCAGATCTTATTTCTATGGAGTGGGGCGAGGACAAACTACCGCTTGGCGGACGATTACCGCAGATGCGCGTGGGGCTGATCAGCGGTATCTTTTTCACTCTTGTTATCTCTTTTAACTGATGACCTTTTCAATTAATCTTGTGTACAAATCGTGAGAGTAATCTAACAATTTGAAATGGATTCTGTTAAACTGATGACCTTTTGCCATATACATTTATATATATATATATATATATATATATATATATATATATATATATCCAGGGGCGGATACAGAAATTTCGGAAGGGGGCTAGGGTCGGGAAAAATTGTCGCTGATCTTTGGACGAAAAATCTTATAGCCCTTTTTAGTCATATGGTCTAAATGTCTTGAAATTACATAAAATTTCCCTGTCGAAATGGCTGACGACTTTTTGGTCATTTAATCGACAAAATCTCTTCACCATTAATTTTACCATTTTCCAAGTCAATGCTAAATAGTTAGTTTTTAAGGTTCCACGACAACTAGTCTACCGACAACTCGTCTACCGACAACTCGTCTCCGGACAATTGGTCTAACGACAACTGGTCTACAGTCGAATAGTATTGATGAAATAGAAGCTGGATTTATGAAAATGGTTTCTTAGCTTAAATGGAAGCTGGATCGATGATTTTATTCATGTATTTCGACATGCATCCTGCTTCTACTTCAGATCTAAAAATACCTTCATCCATCTTCTATTTCTCACCCGTTATTTTCGTCAATCCAGCTTCTATTTCATATATAAAACAATACCCTTATCCAGCTTCCATTACTTATTTTTTACGTGGATAGTATAGGCCTACGCGTCTTTCAGTAGCGGCTCTAGGGACGGCTAGAGGGCTACGCCCCCTAAAAAGCCATCCTTTATTCCCATGTAAAAATAAAATATTTTCACGATTAACCCCCTTTAGCCCCCCCCCCAAATAACCGTGAAGATACGCACGAGGTTTGCACAGAAAAAAGGACCATGTTCCAAGATTTCGACCTCATGATGACTTAAAACAGGTCGTCAGAAATTTTGGCGACCGAAAACTGGAAATTTTCAACCGCAAATTCACCCCCCCCCCCAAAAAAAACTGATGTCTTTATGTTCAGCCTAAAGTGTGCTGACCTGACAATGAGAAAGAGAGAATAATAGAATAATAAACAAAATCATGACAAGAAGACAGCCATATAGTGGTCAGGGCTATATAATGAATAAATAAATAAAATAAAAAAACGATGAGATTTGATGCGTATATTTTAGCGTCGTAAGTCCTTTGCATGTGTTCAGCATTAATTGCTCGAATGCGAGTTGGAATGACGAAATGAATTTGACCCCCCAAAACAGGTGTTATAAGCATTTATGGCTGATTTTTTTGATGCATTTACTGAAGTCGACCTATCAGGGACACACATTCACAAAAGTTGTGTATGCCTACACTAAATATTGCGTGATTCCAAACAATTTTCCGCCGAAGCAATACGATTTGGCTTCACTGTTGTGGTGCTGGGCGTTTTGGTGCCTAAATGAAAGCTGGATTGATAAAATTTATTTTGGGCGCAAGTGGAAGCTGCCATTATAGAAATAACTGTTCCTGTCAATGGAAGCTGGATGAAACTAAGTCTGATATAATAGAAGCTGGATGATTGGAATTCTTTTCTGCCTAAATAGATCTAAGTGGGTTAACTGCAGGTGGCCATTTTGGCGTCAACCAAAAATTTCGGTCGGCGCCAAAATTATCGGTAACGGCCCGCTATTCCGAAGGTCCACTATTCCGAAGGTCCACTATTCCGAATATCCACTATATTTTGTTCGTTATCCTTGATGGTTAGGGTTACAGTGGGTTAGGGTTAGGGTTGGGATAAGGTGGGTTAGGGCTGGGTGGGTTAGGATTAAGTTTAGGGTTATGGTTTGGGTTGGGGAGGGTTAGGGCTGTGGTTATGGTTGGGGTGGTTTAGGGTTAGGGTTATGGTCTGGGGTGGGTTAGGGTTAGGTTTAGGGTTATAGTTAGGTTGGGGTGAGTTAGGGTTAGGCCATAGTTAGGATCAGGGTTAGGTTTAAGGTTAAGATTCGGAATAGTGGACCTTCGGAATAGTGGACCCTCGGAATAGTGGACCCAAACCAAAATTATCGCACCAAAACGGTGGCACCAAAGTTGCGGTCCACAATTTCAAGGTTCCGCTAGTCCGGTGATTGTACGGTTATACGCCTAATATGACACATTCATTAGAGTATTTAGGCCTATATAGCACCGCTTCAGTAAAAACTATTCGGATGTGCTCCCGACGTCAGCACGGCCAAAAAGAAGTTTTCAAGTGCTCCTTCAGTGAACGGAAGTGAAGCAGAAAAGCTGCGTGTTAAGTTATTTTCTGATTTTATATCGTATATCTAATCTTAATCTCCAAA
Source organism: Lumbricus terrestris (assembly GCA_949752735.1). NCBI lineage: Eukaryota > Metazoa > Annelida > Clitellata > Crassiclitellata > Lumbricidae > Lumbricus > Lumbricus terrestris. Next base: position 22,272,053 of record OX457049.1, on the reverse strand, counting down.
CTCCTAAAGCTCGGGGATTTTTAGCCAATGGAGTGATTTTAGGATGGGAGTGATGTGATGACAGCACGGGTGACAGCACAGGCTGGTGAGTTTTTGGATTAGTTGTAAATACGTCGTTTGAATTTTTGGATTCAAGGTTGAGGAAAGGAGAATTTTGATCAGAAAAAATAATACCCTCGAAGGTGTTTCTTCATGTGACTTTAATGGCGATTAGTATTTTAGTTGTTTAGTTAGTTTTAGATGAAAAAATTATTATTAGTAGGCTATTATATCCCTCTATTGAACAATCCAGTTGACAGACCGCAACCGATTACAGTGTACACAGAGATATTAGAATCTTTAGACTACAGTTATGCAATAGAAACGATTCGCAATTGACAGAAGTTCCACTAAAAGAACAGAGCCTGCAATAGGTCTACACGATTGGCCGGATCATTGCAATTTAATATGTAAATTATAATTTGACAGTAGACGTCTTAAAATTTATTTAAATGATGGTCATGTTTGAAATGCAATTTCTTGACGTTTTGCGTAAAGAATAAAATTGTACGCATTGTCTTAAAATCAGTAGCACGTAAAATAGGTAACGGCCCGCTATTCCGAGGGTCCACTATTCCGAAGGTCCACTATTCCGAATATCCGCTATATTTTGTTCGTTATCCTTGGTGGTTAGGGTTACAGTGGGTTAGGGTTAGAGTTGGGTTGGTGGGTTAAGGTTGGGTGGGTTAGGATTAAGTTTAGGATTATGGTTAGGGTTGTGGAGGGTTAGGGTGGGTTAGGGTTAGGTTTAGGGTTGTGGCTAGGGTTGGGGTAAGTTAGGGCTAGGGTTATAGTTAGGTTTAGGGTTAGGTTTAGGGTTAGGGTTCGGAATAGTGGACCTTCGGAATAGTGGACCCTCGGAATAGTGGACCCAAACCCGTAAAATATATTCGCCAGATGACAGTGCATTCTTTCACAAAATCCAACTTACTTGTCACACAGCTTAAGCACGTTTATCGCTTGCCATTTTGTGCTAATGACAGAATGAACAAAAGATTGGTAATAATCTATCGTTTTAGCAGAATATATTGGACTACATTCTTCGACTGTCGCCGTATAATTATTTTTGGTTATTGTTACTGACGTCTCGGTAGGAAGTAAACAGTATGGCGGTCGCAGATACACGCAGAATAGAGCGGTCTCAACTCCGGCGATCGATAGCCCAATGTTTCCGCTTAATAGTCAATGGTTTAAAAGACACGGCAAGTGTGCAATAAGACAGCAGGCAAAAATAAGTAAGTAAGTAAAAGTCCAGCTTTTTCAATTGCATCAGCTGTTTTATGAATCCAACTTCTGTTTCAATAATGATTATTTTTCACCAATCCAGCTCCAATTTAATCGGAAACATTTTAATCAATCCAGCTCCTATTTAATTAAGAAGATCCTTATCCATCCAGCTATAATTTAATCAACAAAATTTTCATCAATCCTGCTCCAATCTAAGCTATAGTATTTTTAATAACCCAGCTTCTGTTTCTCGCCTGTTATTTTCGTCAGCCCAGCTTCTATTTCAAATATAAGAATACCATCATCCAACTTCCATTACTTAAGCGTTTTTTCATCAATCCGACTTCTATTTCAGATCTAGAAATACCTTCATCACTTACATACTTCACACAACATCACTGACTGAAGCGGGACCCCAATGTTTCGCGCGGAAACATTGGGCTATCGATCGCCGGAGTTGAGGCCGCTCTATTCTGCGTGTATCTGTGACCGCCATACTGTTTACTTCCTACCGAGACGTCAGTAAAAATAACCTTATTTTTTATCAATCCGACTACTTTGGCATGAATCATTTTCATCGATCAGGCTTCCAGTTAGGCAAGAATTCGTGTAATTATTCCAGTTTACAACCCTTGTATGCCAAGTCCCATGCACTGGCGATTAATTAATTACGTTAAAACGATAGATTACCCAAAGATTATTTACAGGGAGGAAGGTAAACGTGTATTTTAGTATCGTAAATTATTTTCACGCTTATAATGACTCAAAAAGCGCCGTAAATTATTCCAAATAGCGTACATTTGACCAACTCATGGAGCAACATACTTAAAATATGTTCAGAACAAGAATATTGACAGAAAATATGTTTTTAAAATGTCACATTTCCCATGCGAAATCGCCGTTCGAATCGCCATTGAACCACAACATTTGCCCGGAAGTTGGGATACACGCAAAAACCAAAACCGGTTCCACGACAACTCGTCTACCGACAACTCGTCTAACGACAAGTGGTCTCCGGACAATTCGTCTACGACAACTGGTCTACGACAACTGGTCTACGACAACTGGTCTACGACAACTGGTCTACACACAACTCGTACACGACAAAACGTTCATTGGGAATTCTTTAGTCAATGGCTGTTGCCGCTCAAGGAGAATCTGGATTGATTAAAAGAACTCTTTATAAAGCGAAAATCGACAAATGAAACCCTCGATGCAAAAAAGTAGACCGACGAAATGGACGAATTGATAAAAATAATGCTTATAAAGTTTATGATGGCTTCACTAAATGATCGCTTTGCTGAATAAATCCAGTTTCTGTTTCACATATAGGCTATATAAAACCTTCATCTCGCTTCGATTTCAGAAATAAAGAAACATTCAGCCAGCTTCCATTTCTTTAGCGTTCTTCTAATTAATCCAGCTCCTATTTCCGATCTATAAATGCCTTAATCCAGCTTCCATTTCTTTAGCGTTCTTCTCATTTATCCAGCTCCCATCTTAGATCTATAAATGCCTTAATCCAGCTTCCATTTCTTAAGCCTTCGCTCATTCATCCAGCTTCTATTTCAGATATACTACCTTCATACAGCTTCTATTTCTTTAGCGTTCTTCTCATTAATCCAGTTTCTATTTCAGATTAATAAATACACTCATCCAGCTTCCATTTCTTAAGCGTTCTTCCAATTAATCCAGCTCCTATTTCAGATATATAATACCTTGATCCAGTTTCTATTTCTTTAGCGTTCTTCTCGTTAATCCAGCTTCTATTTCAGATATATAAATACACTCATCCAGCTTACATTTCTTAAGCGTTCTTCTAATTAATCCAGCTCCTATTTCGAATATATTATACCTTCATCCAGCTTCGATTTTTCTAAAGCGTTTTTCGTCAATTCCGCTTCTATTTCAGATCTATAAATACGCTCATCCAGCTTCCATTCTTAAACGTTTTAATTCATCCACCTTCCTTTTCTTAAGCGTTTTTCTAATTAATCCAGCTCCTATTTCCGATCTATAAATGCCCTAATCCAGCTTCCATTTCTTTAGCGTTCTTCTCATTCATCCAGCTCCCATTTTAGATCTATAAATGCCTTAATCCAGCTTAAGAAAAGGAAGCTGGATGAGTGTATTTATAGATCTGAAATAGGAGCTGGATCAATTAGAAGAACGATTAAGAAATGGAAGCTGGATGAGTGTATTTATAGATCTGAAATAGAAGCTGGATAACGAGAAAAACGCTAAAGAAATAGAAACTGGATCAAGGTATATTATATCTGAAATAGGAGCTGGAATAATTAGAAGAACGCTTAAGAAATGGAAGCTGGATGAGTGTATTTATATATCTGAAATAGAAGCTGGATTAACGGGAAGAACGCTAAAGAAATAAAAACTGGATCAAGGTATAATATATCTGAAATAGGAGCTGGATGAATGATCGAAGGCTCAAGAAATGGAAGCTGGATGAGTGTATTTATAGATCTGAAATAGAAGCGGAATTGACGAAAAACGCTAAAGAAATGGAAGCTGGATGAAGGTATTTATATATCTGAAATAGAAGCTGGATTAACGAGAAGAACGCTAAAGAAATAGAAACTAGATCAAGGTATTATATATCTGAAATAGGAGCTGGATTAATTAGAAGAACGCTTAAGAAATGGCAGCTGGATGAAGGTGGTATATATCGGAAATAGAAGCTGTATGAATGAAGAACGCTTAAGAAATGGAAGCTGGATGAAGGTAGTATATATCTGAAAAAGAAGCTGATTAAAGAGAAGAACGCTAAAGAAATGGAGGCTGGATGAGTGTTTTTATATATCTGAAATAGAAGCTGGATGAATGATCGAAGGCTTAAGAAATGGAGGCTGGATTAAGGCATTTATAGATCTGAAATAGGAGCTGGATTAATTAGAATAACGCTGAAGAAATGGAAGCTGGATGAGTGTATTTGTAGATCTGAAACAGAAGCTGGATTAACGAGAAGAACGCTTAAGAAATGGAAGCTGGATGAAGGTAGTATATATCTGAAAAAGAAGCGGGATTAATTAGAAGAACGCTTAAGAAATAGAAGCTGGATGAATTAAAAACGCTTCAGAAATGGAAGCTGGATCAAGGTATTATATATCTGAAATAGAAGCTGGATGAATGATGGAACGCTTAAGAAATGGAAGCTGGATCAAGGTATTATATATCTGAAATAGAAGCTGGATGAATGATGGAACGCTTAAGAAATAGAAGCTGGATGAAGGTATTATATATTTCAAATAGAAGCTGGATGAATGATAATTGTATTTACCTGTGCGATCAGTTCGTGAATCTACTTTTTAATTCACATTATTTTCATCATTTCTGCTTCGTTAAAAAGACGTGCATTTCGTCGGTCTATTTTTTGCTTCGAGGGTTTAATTAGTCGATTTTCGCTTTATAGAGAGTTCTTTTAATCAATCCATCTTCTCTTTGAGCGGCAACAGCCATTGACTGAAGAATTCCCAATGAACGTTTTGTCGTGTACGAGTTGTGTGTAGACCAGTTGTCGTAGACCAGTTGTCGTAGACCAGTTGTCGTAGACCAGTTGTCGTAGACGAATTGTCCGGAGACCACTTGTCGTTAGACGAGTTGTCGGTAGACGAGTTGTCGTGACACCGCAAAGACCATCGACGTATATTGGTCCATGCGACTATAAATAACGTTTACGTCAAGCCTTCGATCCTAAGTTCAAAATGAGAAATGGAAGCTGGATGAAGGTATTTCTAGATGTGAAATAGAAGCCGGATTGGTGAAAAAACGCTTGAGTAATGGAAGCTGGATGATGGTATTTTTATATCTGAAATAGAAGCTGGGTTGACGAAAATAACGGGCGAAAAATAGAAGCTGGGTTAATAAAAATATTCGGTACTATAATTTTAATTCACTTTTTTTTATTTTCCGCGTGTCGATGTAGGTTTCGTGTACGACCCACAGAAATAGAAATTCGATGAAAAATATTTCCTCACGAAGTAGAAGCGAGATTTAGCGCGTGAGGGTCGGTTAGGGCTCAGGTTAGGCGTCGTGAGGGTCGGTTAGGGTTAGTTTTAGGGTTAGTGCAGTCATTCTGCTGGATTGATGAAGAATAATTTTCAATGTAAAATTGATGAAAAAGATATACTGACAAAATAGAAACGGGATTTATCGAACAAATTCTTGTCTAAGCAGAAGCTGGATCGATTAAAATGGTTCTGGACAAACTAGAAGTTGGCGAAATTAAATCGAAAAAAAGGTGAATTAAAATTATAGTACCAAATATTCTAGCTTAAATTGGAGCTGGATTGATGAAAAATAATCATTATTGAAACAGAAGTTGGATTCATAAAACAGCTGTTGCAATTGAAAAAGCTGGACTTTTATGGAAATGGAAGTTGGATGAAGGTTCTCTATAGGTGCAATGGAAGCTGGATGAAGGTTAGAGAAATGGAAGCTGGATGGTTAGAGAAATAGAAGCTGGATGAATGTTACTTACTTATTTATTTTTGCCTGCTGTCTTATTGCACACTTAATTGCTTCAAGCAACTTCCGGAAAGGGTCACAATTGAATAACAACTTCGATCGGCGGTTTGTTATGACAAAATATTGCAATTTTTCAATCGATTTACTTCTTTTTAACAAATTCTAAGTATAATAATACATCAGTTAGGCAATAGCACGTTGGCATAACTATTTTACGGCGCTTTTTGTGCCATTATAAGCGTGAAAATAATTTAAGATACTAAAATACACGTTTACCGGGAGGAATTTTGATTGAATGCCGAACATGGCTAGATACGTTAACTGTGTGTTGCTTATATGAGCTGCTGGTCAAACACTACCGTCTTAACATAAAATTATATAGTATGTGAAGCAATGATATTGCCGTTCAGGTAAGTATGTAATGTTGACCGTAAAACTAACCCTAACCGAAGACCTAACCGACTCTCACGCGATAAATCCCACTTCTCTTTCACAAGGAAATATTTAAGTTGATAATTTCTAGCAAATGACTTCTCACATAACTTGCACCCATATGGCTTTTCTCCAGTATGGGTTCTCATATGCGTTTTAAGATGACCATGTGTAGCAAATGATTTTTGACATAACCTGCACTCATATGGTTTTTCGCCAGTATGGGTTCGCATGTGCAACTTGCCTGGGTTTCAGATATGGTCGAAAACAATATGTTTTGATGAAACGAATTTTTGATGAATATAAATCGGATTGATACAAAAAGTTTTTTTTAGTTAGTGGTTCTTTCTTAAGTTTAATAAATAGATGTTTTGTTGTTGAAAAAACTCTGCTCAATTGAAGGCAAGATCGATGAAACACATTCTTGGGTTCTTGTTTTTTATCCGACCACCACAATTTATAAATTCGATGAAAAATATTTCCTTGTGAAAGAGAAGTGGGATTTATCGCGTGAGAGTCGGTTAGGTCTTCGGTTAGGGTTAGTTTTAGGGTTAGGGCAGTCATTCTGATGAAATTGAAGGTGGATTGATGAACAATAATTTTCAATGAAGATTTGATAAAAAATATTTGCTGACGAATAGAAGCGGGATTTATGGACCAAATTCTTGCATAAACAGAAGCTGGGTCGATTAAAAGGATTCTTGGCAAGCTAGAAATTGGATTTATTAAAGGTAACAATGCTGCAACGTTAGTTCTTGGTGTCTTGGTGGTCGGATAAAAAAAACAAGTACCTATTCGTTACTATTTAAACAGAAGCTTGATTGATGGGGGGTGCATTTTGGTAAAATAGGGTTGTATTGATTAAAATACTCTGGACAATAAAGAAATCCGACGAAAGAAAGAATAAACGCATTCGAAATGAAATGCCTAAGACGAGTACTACGTCTATAGCAGGGACGGAGAAAAGAACAAACGAATGGGTGCTTGAAAAAGCTGGAAAAGCTGGAGTTTACAGAATGTTATTATCAAATATAAAAGAAAGGAAGATGGGATATTATGGTCATATAATTAGGAAAAAGGAAGCTGTATGGAAAAAGATCTGATGCAGGGCACGGCACCGGGTGGGCGAGGAAGAGACAGACCTAATATGACATGGATGGATAACATTCGAGCCTGGACTGGAATGACGATGGAGCAGATCATCGGAGCACGGAAGGTCAAGAAGATTAGAAAACGATAATTCATGATGGGGCAAACCCTCGCGACGACGACGGATGAAGACAAGATTGATTAATAAGAATAGTACTACAATTAGCGAATAATTTACGTCACTAAGAGATGGACTTGACGTACTTGACTTTAGTCCTTGTCACGTGACAGCTGCTCATTTATAGAAATTCTCCATTTAAACAGAAGCTGGATTGATCGGATCAATTTTATAGGGGTTGTATTGATTAAAAAATAGTACTAAAATTAGCGAATAATTTACGATTATCCACAGATATTTAAGTGACCAAAGGGCCAAAAAATGTTTGGTTCATGTTCCAAATTAATTATCTGCCACAGAAAGAGATGGACTTGACTTACTTGACTTTAGTCCTTGTCACGTGACAGCTGCTCATTTATACAAATTCTCCATTTATCTCTCTCACTCTTGCAATTTGTGTGTAGCCTCCTTCACGGACCAACCCATTTCCCGATTGTTCTCTCATCGCTTCTTTTATCCCCATTTTCATTTTTTCCAAGCAACCATTTAAAACTGACAGCTGAAACAGGCACAACGATAGGTTAAATGGTCAGCCCTATATTATTGTTCTGATCTGACAGCTATCTTTTGGGTAAGGTTATCTGTTATTCTGCATTCTGCTTACGGGGCCGAAGTAGTGTAACGGTTTGCTCTGTATTCTGTCCATTTAATCATGTTTGATATTAACTGTCTGTTGTGTGTGTCTCTGTATATCTTATCCAGTCCCTTCTCTTGACTCCCTCTATCTTTCATAGCCACGCCATTTCAAACAATCTCAACCGCTGCTTCTGTGACTTCTCCAATGTCCATGTCTCCGAGATTGAAGAGGAACTATTATTTCATACTGACTGTGTAATGGTGATTTTATTATTTTATTTCACATTACAAAAATTTCACATTAAATAAGATTTGCGACACATATTTTGTGTCACAAATCATATTAAAAATAATGCACAGCCTATTCCATTGGTTCCAAAACGTCTCAGATGTAGATGTGTATGCATTTTTATGTTGTGTGTTTTATCAATCCAACTTCTATTTTATATGCAAGAATGTTCCCGTCAATCCCACTTCTATTTCAGCAGATAACTTCATTGATACTGAAAATGGACTCAATTTCATCACCCCAGCTTCTAGTTAGCAAAGAATTATTGTCATCAATGCAGCTCATTTCCAAACAAAGAATTAGTTTCTTCAATCGAACTTCCATTTAGTCAATCAATTATTTTCCTCAATGCAGTTTCGATTTTATGTTTGTGTATAAAATAATTTTGCAGCTGAAACTGTGGTTTAACCTATCGTCGTGCGTGTTTCAGTTGTCAGTTTTAAATGGTTGCTAATTCCTATATATTGTTCTGATCTGATTTCCCGGAAGCGTGGATGTTCAGTATACAAATGTTTTATTCATTCAAGTGACTTCTACAGTGTCCATTCTGGATTTTCAGTTACTCGTTTAATAAACTACTGATATGTTAATTATTTCAGATGATAATCTGACACCTGATTAAAGAAATCGTGTTACAGAAAAAGAGTAAAATAATTGATCAAGTGGTCTGATGGCGAATACTCAAACACATGTGGAAGAAGGACAATACAAGTTCCAGATAAGTCAGAAATCATTTGATCAGTATAGTGGACTGAAAAAGTGCAAGAAATCGCATACTGGCAAAAAACCACACAAGTGTCAGTTATGTCAGAAATCATTTGCTAGAAATGATCAACTTAAAGTGCACATGAGAACCCATACAGGCGAAAAACCATATGAGTGCAGGTTATGTCAAAAATCATTTGCTATACATGGTCATCTTAAAACGCATATGAGAACCCATACTGGAGAAAAAACATACAGATGTGAGCTTTGTCAGAAAGCATTTGTTCAAAATATTCAACTCAAGTTGCACATGCGAACCCATACTGGCGAAAAACCATATGAGTGCAGGTTATGTCAAAAATCATTTGCTACACATGGTCATCTTAAAACGCATATGAGAACCCATACTGGAGAAAAGCCATATGGGTGCAAGTTATGTGAGAAGTCATTTGCTAGAAATTATCAACTTAAAACGCATATGAGAACACATACTGGAGAAAAACCATACGGGTGCCAGTTATGTCAAAAATCATTTCCTGTACTTGGTCATCTTAAAACGCATATGAGAACCCATACTGGAGAAAAGCCATATGGGTGCAAGTTATGTGAGAAGTCATTTGCTAGAGATCATCAGCTTAAAACGCACATGAAAACTCACACTGGTGAAAAACCATTCCAGTGTCAGTTATGTAAGAAAGCATTTGCTGTTCATTATTCTCTGAAACTGCACATGAGAACACACACTGGTGAAAAACCATACAAGTGTCAGGTGTGTCAGAAAACATTTGCTGTTCCTTTTTCTCTAAAACTGCACATGAGAAACCACACTGGTGAAAAACCATACATGTGCTCAATATGTGAGAAGTTTTTTACGGCTCTTAGTAATCTAAAAAGGCACATGAGAACCCATTCAGAAAAGAAACCTAACATATGTGAATTTTGCAAGAATGGATTCACACGACTGGGACATTTGAAAAGACACAGAAGTACTCATTCAATTGTGAAGCTTCAAACGCACAATAAGCGTTATACTAAGAGTAGTTCTTCATCAAAGAAGTTTAAGATCCATACAGAAACGCAACCACAGGATCTTATAACCGGAAGTGAAATAAAGGCTGACACATCTGATAATTTCATCACATGTTGTGGTGCAAGCGCTATTTATAAACCAAATGAACGTCTAGTACAGAGCATAAAGCCTGATCCTATTGAAATTACAGATCTTTTGCCAAAAAATGGAGATTTGGAACGTCTGTATCATAGCAAATTTGAGGCTTGTTTGGATGAAAAACCGTCTTTGTTTAGATCTTTTGGATGTGGTTTATGTGACGAATTGCTGGAAAGAAACGACGAATTTTTGGAGCATTGTTCTAGACATCGATTGTCTCCACCTCTCGAATTAGCTGCTTACCTGTGTTGACTCAGGATTCCACATAATTACAATTGTAATTTGTGATGTAGAAAAGATGCTACAATCTTCTAGAACTTCAAAATTCAGTTGTGAAATGCTGCAAATCTTGCCATTCTTCATTTCATCATTGCCGTAGATTTCTCACTGTCTTCAACTTTTCTCATTGTCAAATAATTCAATTTCGGTTGAAACAATACTGAAATTTTGGCATACAAAAGTTGGATAGCTTTAGTATTTCTTGGAGCATTGTTCTCGACATTTCTTCATAACTTAACTTGAAAAATATTACTTCTGACATTGTTTGACTGAGTCAGTTGATCATCTGTTATGGATACTTAACATTCGCAGAAAGAAATTACACTGAAAGTACTTTGAAGTGCATAAGAAAAATCACACGATATACTGCATGAATCATGGGATACACTTACACTGTGTGCTAGGCCTACAAGTATAATGTGACTTATAAGCGTAAGAGACAGGACAGACAGGAGAGTAACATCAGGAAGAGGCAACTAAAGTGGATGTGTCACGTGATAAGAATTTATGAAGACAGAAGAGCCAAACACGCAACGTCCTGAGTCCTGGATGGGAGATGCGGAAGAGGAGACCTTAGGAAACTGGATGGAGGAGGCTGTTCGAGAGGATTTTTGATGTCAGGAGATGACGTAGAACGACGCTATTGAGATAGCGATGGACACAGAGGAATGGAGAAACTGCGTTGCCCGATGTGCAAAGGACTAAGGCTGAGATCAGAGATCTGCTTTTGGGATCCATATTTCTATGGAGTGGGGGGACAAACTACCGCTTGAGTAATCTCACAATTTGAAATCGATTCTGTTAAACTGATGACTTTTTTGCCATATACATGTATATATAATATTATCCAGGGGCGGATACAGAAATTTTGGAATGGGGCCAGGGTCGGGGAAATTTTCGTTGATCTTTGGACGAAAATTCTTATAGCCTTTTTTAGTCATAAAATTATATTATGGTCTAAATGTCTTGAAATTACACCAAATTTCCCTGCCGAAATGGCTGACGACCTTTTTTAGTCATTTAATTATTTAATCATTTTTTTAGTCATTTAAATCGACGAAATCTCTTCAACATGATGTACCATTTTTCCAATCCAGTGCTAAGTAATTAGTTTTTAAGTCGTATCCTACTTTTCCCGCTGCATTGATAGAAAGCTTGCTGAAAGCACATTTCTGATGGAGGGAGATTGCCGGATTTGCCCCCAGGATCCGGCCCCGAATATATCGTCTTATGTTATCCCATATTTCTTAAATCTACCAGTGGATAAAAAGCTGCTGCTGCAGGTCTTCAATTTTTCTGGTGTTATGAAATGTCGTTTCCCCCAGAAAGTCTAGATTTAACTTCCGCTATCTAAGCATGCATAGATTAGACCTACGTCTTGTCGGTGATTATTATTACGAGGATGTTTTAGTATGTCTTACCATGCTGTTTATTAAATGCACACAAACTATACAGGTTGTTGTAATTGTTATGCAGTGCCTAAGCAGAGACCACTTAAAATAGGCCCTACGTTCATTGTTACACTCAATGACCCATAATTATTATTCAGCAATAAGACTTCACTCGCACTTATGATTGCACCATATCTATTATTGACAGGTAGGCCACTTGGTCGATGATAGATAAGCTTACTACTAGCAGGGTTTAAAGTGTTGTTGGACGGTCATAACCGGCGTCCATGCACTTATTTTAAAAATTCAACGCTGTCCTGCCACTTAGGCCTATTGACCTGCAGCACAATCTGAAAAGGCACTCATTTTTTCACATTTTAAGCACTGATTTGGCCTACCAACAATCATCTTCAATCTCAGTCAATCTCTGTCCAATTCGCCTCTTCTTTCAGAAGCTGCGCTTAAGTAAGTTATGGCCGAGTATTTAAATAAGAAACCCAGTGGCGTAGCCAGAAATCTATGATGGTGGTGGTGGTGGTGGTGGTGGTGGTGGTGGTGGTGGGGGGGGGTTATGACTTGACCGGATGCCCTCCCTGACACCAACCCAACAGTATTATTATTATTATTATTACATAAATTTATTACGCGCGCAAGGTCACACCAAAGTGTGAATCTGAGGCGCGGATAGTTAGCCGCCAGAGGAAGATGCAGTTAAAGGTCCATGTGCTTGAAAGCCAAAGAGAAATAGTGAGTTTGAGCCGTTTTTTGAAGGTAGGGAGTGAATTTGAGCAACGAAGAGAGAGTGGAAGTAGATTCCGCCGCGTAGGGACCTTGGACAGGTCCTTTACCGTGAATACAGTACTACAGTAATAAAAAGGGAATAAAGTAACAAAGGAAATAAAGTAAGAAAAACAATTGTTACTACAAACAATTGTTTTTTTCTGTTTTAAGTGGATAAATAGCATTTAAAAAACCTTTCTTTTAAGCCAATGGAGGCTTATAACTACCTAAAACCCTTGTCTACGCCACTGAAGAAACCTAATTAAATACGCGAGATTGTTTTGCATGGATAGGCCTGCGTCTTTTTGTACAGCCTACAGCGTGTACTGACCTGACAAAGAGAAAGAGTGAATAATAGAATAATAAGCAAAATCATGACAAGAAGACAGCCACAGTGGTCAGAGCTATATAATAAATTAATTAATTAAATAAATAAAACGATGAAATTTGATGTGGTAAAACGCAAGACGACAAATTAACTTTCTCGTCAACATGCTTATAGAGTTCTGCGAGGGAGGATGAAAAAGGTTAAAATTGAACGATGAAGATGGACAATTACAAAAGAAAGATTGGTGACTCGGATCAGATCAATTTGAGGATTCAATGGATTGTATTTTCTTTCGGTTTAATCCGCGGGGGCGCAGTGGTGTAGTGTGTATGTTCATTGCCTTGCAGCAGGAGGATCGCAGGTTCGAATCCACCTCAAGCCGCCGCGTAGGGACCTTGGACAGGTCCTTTACCGTACTCGTAATTGGTCAGCGCTTCGGTGTGCAACTCCGATTTAGTGTCCGCGCTGTAGTCGGGAGCGTCTCTGAGTAGGCCTAGCGAGCTTGAAGGGGCGCTATAGAAATGGATAAATAAATTTAATATAAGAAGTTCAAAGTAGCCTACGACATTCTCTTCGTTGAATCTATTAATCTCTCCAAGTCTCCATGTTCATAGGCATACAAGGCGCGGTGGTGTAGTGGTGGCGGCGTTCCCTTGAAGTCGGAAGGTTCGAGGTTCGAATCATCCTCAAGTCGCCGCGTAGGGACCTTGGGCAAGTCCTTCACTCGCAGTTGCTCAGCGCTTCGGCGTGAAACTCCGATGCAGTGTCCGCTCTGCAGTCGGGAGCGTCTCTGAGTAGCAAGCTTTAAGGGGCGCTATAGAAATGGATAAATAAATTTAACAAAAGAAGTTCAAAGTAACCTGCGATATTTTCTCCGTTGAATCTATTAATCTGTCCATGTTCATAGGCATACACAAATACACAATCGTGCTATCGACTGATTGGACAACAATCGCTTCTATGACCCTCAACGACTCTTAAAATCAATCTGGCAAACGCTGTATATATCAGCCTATAGTCTTTCGTAAACAACGAAAGCCTATAATTAAAGACAGACTCCCTTCACTCCCTCCTACCCCTAGTTTTTCGCTGTTCACCGACTGTCACTGTTCGTGCTCTGATTGTGCCAGTCCAAAGCCAATATTGAGGAGGAGGGCGACGCTGATGACCTTTTTATCACAGTGTCTCTAAGCTGCAACTACACGCACAGCTGTTGCCTAACCAAGCCAGTCTATCCCTCCCCTCCCTACCTCCTCCCTCGTCCTCCCTGGCCTATTCATGTCTCTGCCTAACCGTAGTCGCTTGCGTAACGACGCCCTTCACGAGCTCACAAGTTGTTTTGATCGACGCTCAGATAGTTGCTAGATGCGAACAGACCGCGCGGACGTCTTCAGACCGCGCGGACGTCGCTGCATGATATCAGAGATATAATTATAATGTAATGCGCTTGGAGAGAATGGTTGATTGTCTTGCGCTGACGCTATTCCAACACTAAGCCAGAGAATTGGAAGATTAGGGTAGCGATTGGTGGTCGTCGTCTAGGATGGCAGGAAGCAGCAACGGTGACTCGCCCAGCCCTTCGAAGGCCAGTCGCCGGGTGGTTCACCATGGAGGTCTGGGAAGTGCCCCTACCATGGCTCTGGTCGTCACAACGGAGATCATCAAGTGGTTGGTTATTGTTGGGGCTGTCTACCTTGGCGTTTGGCAATACTGTGAGATCACGGACCTCGATGAACCGGTGCAGGGCAACGGGACAACATCGACCCCGCCAGCATCAGGGGCGGATGATTGGCAGGACAGCTATGCGAAGTGCAAGCTCGGTGTAGCGAAGACCATCGGTCAGTTCTGGGGAGCGTTTACAGGAATCATCGTCGGAATTTCGATCGCTCTGTTTCTGCCGTGGAGAATTTTCGCCATCAGATTACGATTCAAACATTACATCTTCCGTGATGAACGATGGTAGGTCACAGGATTTGAGATCGCTTCTGTTGCGTCAGAGTAATAAATTGGACTGAATTTGTTGCTAACTACCTTTGAAAATAATACAAAAAGTTTTTGTTTTTCATCAGCTGTCTGTCTGTCTGTCTGTCTGTCCGTCGTCCGTCTGTGTGCCTGTATCTGTCTCTCTAGATCTGTCTGTCTTTCTGTCTCTCTCTATGACTGTTTGCATCTCTGTCTCTTTCTGTCTGTCTATCTGTCTGTCTATATGTCTCTCTCTGCCTGTCTGTCTGTCTATCTGTCTCTCTCTGCCTGGGTGCCTGTCTCTCTCTCAATCGATATTACTTTTATATGCACTCGACCGTTGTCTTTCATTCTCTATCTCTCTTGTTTTCTTTACCTGTAGGCTTATCTTTCTTTCACACTGAACATCCATCTCTATCTTCTTCACTCATTCCTTCGATCTATCTTTTGACTTCCAAACTCACTGATCATTGTATTTTTTTCAAGGATGATCATTGTGGGGCAATCTCTGATCTCTTTTAAGAACTGCATCCGGTCACTCTCTCCCTCGCTGCTCACTGGCAGACAATAATTAACCTGCTGCCAACTAAAATTTTATTCACACTCATGCACTCATCGTTCCCGTAAAGTCTTGGAAAGCATTTAATTAGTGCTGCCCTGTATGTAGCCTACAGCTTCTTTCTTTGCGCCAAACTTACTACTCCATTTGCGTCCCTTCTTTCTCTTTTATCCCGGCCACTTTCCCTCTCATGTCTTTCCCCCTTTCTTCCTTTATCCCTTCTCGAACTTTTTCTCTGGTTATTTTTTTCTTTCTTTGTGTCTTTCCCTCTGTCTCTCTTCACATTTTTTCCATTGTCTGCAACGCTGACATTTTCTTTTCAAGCTCTCAAAAGACCAGTACCTTATTTATCATTAAACTCCGATGCAGTGTCCCCGCTGTAGTCGAGAGGGCCTCTGAGTAGTACGCTTATTTTGATCTATTTCTCGCGTTTGCAATATGGCTTCATCAAGCGCACTACTCAGAGGCTCTCCCACTACAGCGGAGACACTGCATCGGAGTTTCACGCCGAGGCGCACGAACAATTGCGAGTGAAGGATTTGCTCAAGATCCTATACGAGGCGGTTTGAGGTGGATTCAAACCTAGAACCCTCCGGCTCCAAGGTGCAGAACCCACCCGTACTGCGCCCCGCGGTCGCTAAGATCAGGTTCTTTTCTAGCGTTGACACCATTTAAGGAGATCTTCTGATTCATTCTCCATGGTCCAATGCGCCACTCAACGAACCATAATATGACGCAGCATTTTCTACGATAGAACACACGCTGCAAGCATGCAAGCATGGGAAGAAAGATTGCTGTGCGTAGTTTCAAAGCTTTGCCTGTGTGAGGCTGCGTCTATAGAGATCTATATGCAGCATGCATGATGTTGAAGGCAGAGCACGTATAGTTCAGTGGAATTTATTGCATGTTGTCATGCTTTCTGCTTTTGGATAAACACAATGGTGAAATATAATAACCTTAAAATTACGTGTAGGCCTATGTATGTATGTATGTATGTATGTATGTATGTATGTATGTATGTATGTATGTATGTATGTATGTATGTATGTATGTATGTATGTATGTATGTATGTATGTATGTATGTATGAATGTATGTATGTATGTATGTATGTATGTATGTATGTATGTATGTGTGTGTGTTTGTATGTATGTATGTATGTATGTATGTATGTATGTATGTATGTGTATGTATGTATGTATGTATGTATGTATGTATGCATGTATACGTACTAAAAAGGTCTGATGCTCAAGCAATCACCTCTATTGATTTAATCATTCGTATACAAAAGCACGTGAGCCATATAATTTATTCATTTTTAATGCAGTTGATCAATAATCGCTTGCGGCGTTTTCCTCGTTATTTATTCTCCGATCGATTAATCTATAACTGAATTCACCTGTATCTAATCAATGACCACGAAGCCGTCTGAACACGTGACTTAAACAACAGCCACACGGACAAACGGACTCACAGACAGACATAGAAACGGATACACGCTTGAAGACATGCAGGGAGAGGCGAGCAAAATGACTCATTTACCCAGCAAAAAAGAGCAGGAGGTATTTTGCAGCAGACGCCCCACAGACGCAACTAAAGCTAACAAAGCCGTTCGGCATAAATTATAGTCTATCCCTGCATTGTCCCAGATGGCTTTGTGCAACCTACGCGGCCTCAACAACGTTTGACACAAGTCGTGCATGCAAAATGAAAATGCAACATGAAAATGCAAAATGAAAATGCAACATGAAAATGCAAAATGAAAATGCAACATGAAAATGCAAAATGAAAATGCAACATGAAAATGCAAAATGAAAATGCAAGATGAAAATGCAAAATGAAAATGCAAAATGAAAATGCAAAATGAAAATGCAGGCGTTTTTCTAAAGCCAGCATATAATTATGACCTTGGCTCCCGTCCAGTTTTCAATGAATCGACTACAACATGACATATCCTTTACCACCGTTGCCATTTTATGGATTTCTTGCAGGAGGGGGCAAAAAGTCAACGGTCGCGGTCAATGGCCCTCCTTATCAAGAGTTTGATAAGTGTTAAGCTGTAGATGAAGAACATGGGCATTTTTCATAGAAGTTTCAAGCAACTAAATGTAAATCTCCAAACTTTACTGCGTAGGCTACATCGTCGGTGCCATAGTTTGAAGAGATTTTGTTGAAAACCAAAAGCAGTGTAGTCTATAGTCAAACAGGCAGATGCCATTTGTCCAGGGGTCAAGTGCTACAATTGCCTCTGTAGTGACATGCGAGCACCCATGCGTACGAGGTATTCTTTCTGCGTGTCTTGGACAAAATCATCCGCTCCCGAATCGGCCGCTTCCTCATTTCATTCGCACTAAACCATCTTAGCGTCGTCTCTAAAAAGCGAATAAGTGTGTCTTTGCCTATATCAACCAACCAATCTCCATGGTTATGTCGTCACCAGAAGTAGGCCTACGAAGCAACGTTGTTTACATCCACGTCAGCACTCAGCTACCATTTGAATGACCTATATATATATTCAATGACCAAAATAACGACTTAAAAGAAGTGGTTAAGCAGACTGACTAAACAACTCGATCAGCAATAAAACTGAACAAGTCGTCTATAAAACCCAGCTTACTCCCGAAGCATATACATATACATATGCATATGCATATACATATACATATACATATACATATACATATACATATACATATGCATATACATATACATATACATATACATAGACCTATTTATAATTATAGGCTCATACCTGACTTTGTCCTCGCTGTGTTTGGCGCTCTGCCTGAATCGATTAACCCTCATCCGAACAAGACCCCCCTCCATATAATTGCTGCATAACTTTTTAGGAGTGATATTTTCTCAGATTGCTTTTATGACTTTGTTCCTATATTAAGGAGCTACAATTAGCACATCTAAGCGACCAAATCAGTTTAGTGATATGGAAATTATGAAGATAATACTGGCCGACACTACAATGATGACAGGTTGGACAGTGAGAGCAACAATAAAGAATGTGAATATGAAGAGATGCCAATACCTGAAGAACAACATTCATGTGTTTCTTATGATGAAGACAATGTTGAAATTGAAGATGATGATAAACACGATGATGAGACTGGATCTGATCATCTGATAGTGAAGATAATGATGACGAAATTGTCTATATCTATTGAAGCCGAGAGACCTAAATACAAGTAAAGATCCGCATAATTTTTGGCGGTCAAAAGCAATTCCAATAGGACGTGCTCTGTTGCACAATGCAGTAAAAGAAGATGCGGAATAAAATAATACGGATACATTGAGAATATTCAAGATAGTTTTGACAGTTTTATAGCAGCTGAGATGAAAGACATCATCATTCGACATACAAATCCGAAAGCAACAGCTAACGGACTATGTATGATAAGCTTACGTATTTACATTTTAGGTTTACTCCTATTCCATTATTTGTTATGGATATTTTCTAGAAAACAGTCATGCTGACTCTGATCATAAGAGCATTCAGTACTAATTTTACTAAAATTATGGTTTCTTTATTTTGATTTCCAAATTTTATACATAGGCTACTGTTGCGACGATGAACATGTACGACAAACCGTGACAATTAATGTAATTAAACATTTAATTTCAAATTCATCATAAAACTTATTTATATTCCATAAAGAGACTGATACATTGTTGTTTTTAGTTAGTTTGATATCATCTTACAAAATTGGCACATAAAAATTATTATTTCCTATGAAAAACCCACATCAAAACGGGGGGGGTCTGGCCAAACCCCCTTGTTCAAATTAAGTTGCATTTTAGCTTGTTCGGGTGAGGGTTAATTTTAGGTGACAGACTACTACACTGTAACAGGTCAACTGCTTACTTATACATGTAGTTCTCTTGATTAATACCTTCTGCATGCATGCTGATAACACTCAACAATTAATTTTGCGTGAGAGTTACACGTCAAATCTTGCTCTCCTGCATGGCTCTCCAAATAATCATACCTCTCTAGGACTGCACTCACAAACGTGAGCATGGGCGGAGTTAAGGGGTTAAGGGGGCTAAGCCCCACCAAAAGATCCAGATTCATATTTTTTACCGTGTAAATGGTTTCTTTTTCCGGACTTAGACCCCCCAGAAGGCTT
Source organism: Lumbricus terrestris (assembly GCA_949752735.1). Classification (NCBI taxonomy): domain Eukaryota; kingdom Metazoa; phylum Annelida; class Clitellata; order Crassiclitellata; family Lumbricidae; genus Lumbricus; species Lumbricus terrestris. Next base: position 22,252,431 of record OX457049.1, on the reverse strand, counting down.
TAGCCCCTCCAAGAACGGAAACCAAACTCCGCCCATGACCGTGGGTAGGCTACCGTAGGCATAGGCTACAATATTATAGGCCTAGGCCACTCTAATAAGCTAATGCAGACTCAACTCAACATCGACACAAACGCTTAAGCCTTGACTTATTACGCAGGCGACATCACTCCAATCATGACAATTCGAGTTTTTTAACTACATTCGATATTGTGAAAAATAGTTAATAAGAGACGATTGTTGATTCATTGAATGTGATAAGTTTTGTGAGTCTTTTTGTCGTGATTCTGTAAGGCTGGGCCTTCGCAGTTTTACTGAACATGGCCTTCACATTATTTTGTTAAGCCAGCCATCATAGCCATGGTAGTTGGGATGAGGCTTCCGTTGTGTTCATAGGCGCAACCACCCTATGGGACCCACGGGACGCGTCCCCCCAACTTTTGAGTGGTCCCCTAACTTTATTATTATGGTCCCCCCAACTTTTAGGACGTGATTCATTATGGCCCCCCCAACTTTTAGGACGAGATTGCGCCTATGGTTGTGTTAAAAGAAAAAGAGAAATAAAAGTTACAGGTTTGAATCCATAGCTCAGTGTCAGTAAAGCGACCAGTAGGCCTATATGGAGTAAGATATTTTATTCAATACCAAGATGGCAGAGTCGAGAGATATGTTCGCGAGCGTTGGTAGAAACAAGTTTACTGTAGGTGGTATCTGCATTGCGTCGCCAAGGAGAACAAGTGATTTCTTGCCCCTATATCAACCCACTAATGTTGTGTTGTCGTCACCTGTGGGTCTAAAATTGACCTAGGCCTACTAAGTATAACGGTTTTTACTGCCACGTGATAAACTGAAGTGGTCACTCATGCAGCTACCAGTTCAACGACATATTATATATTGAATGACCTTAATGACCTATGTATATTCGTTTAGTGAACAAAACAGGTTGGCAAATGACAAACCGCAACCTGGTACATTGAGACAGACAAAAATTACATTGAAATAATATTATTAAAGGGAGCAATCAGTTATTGGAATTGAATTGAATCGATAGTTAGATTGAAAAGAACTATAGAGACAAAGTTCCGGTCATCTTTACTCGAAAGTTAAAAATTGTGCTACGAGTCCTGAGACCTGGACGACGGTTGTTCTTTGTGGCGAAAAGATCTCGAAGGGCGTGGAAGTCGTTCCTGGCCACTGCATGCAGCAGTCGGTCCACAGCCAAACTGACTCGCATTGCAACAGTTGCGGTACGGTACCTGAAGGGAGGTGACTATAATGACTAATGACTCAATGACTAAAAGAAGTGGCTAAGCAGACTGACATGACTCAGCAATTCGTTCAGTGGCGTAGACAAGGGTGGTTTCGGAGGTTTTTGGCTTAGAAGAAAGTTTTTAAAAATATGCAGTTTATCAACTTAAGTAAGAAAAACAAACAATTGTTCGCAGTAGCAATTGTTTTTCTTACTGTATTCCCTTTTTTTTTTACTTTATTCCCTTTTTATTTACTGTAATACTGATGCGCTGGTGTCAGGAATGGCATCCGGCCAGGCCATAGCCACCCCACCCATCATAAATTCATGACTACGTCACTGAATTCGTTCCAAACTGAAGAAGTCGTTTATTGAACCCATTTTGGCCTGCTCTTGAACCTGAAGTTCTAAACTGCATGAACAAGTCGTTCATAGAACCCAGATTTAGGCCTGCTCTTGAACTTGAAGAACTTGAAGTAGCCTATACCTGACTCTGCGCTCGCTGTGTTAGGTTGAGGCTCTGTAGTCTGTATACTGCGTTCGATTGTAGGCCTATTCCTTTTATGTGACATACAAAACTCCACTACAGGTCAACTACTTAGGCCTATAACTGATTATTCAATTCTCTTGATCAATGTTCGATGTATTATGCTGATAACACTCAACAATTCATTTCGCTTGACAGTTAGCCTACGCGTCTAGAACTGTTCTCCAACTGCCGCACTCAATTCTTTATCTGTGACAAAGTTAGCATGTTGACATTTGCAATAAGCATAACCATTACAATACCCTTAGGTTGCATGACATAAGCATTATTGCTACAATAGATAAAACCAAAGTACGTAGTTCCAGAGACAGTGCAGTATTGGATAGGGATTGGTTATAGCCTAGAACTTGAGAGTAGATTACGCGGGGGGGGGGGGGGGGGCAGGTTATCCTAGTGATGGCAGAGTGAGAACTGAGGATGACAATCGGGTTGTGATACATGTACATCAGTTGCAAGGTTAACTTGTGGCAACGCCAGTGAAAGATATGCATAAAAATTGGAAGCGACCTTTTGCCAACTGCTCGTTCATTAGTCGGCTACACAGACCTCACACTCGATGTTAAGATGAGATGCGAGAACACTCATCACCCACACTTCCATGCCAATGCTATGGTAAAATGAAGTTGCTATCACATCATAACCATGACTGGTTAGGGTTTCAGCGAATTTTCTTCTGCTTCTTAAGTATTTGCAATATGAAGAATGAATTATAGCATTCACCGCAATTGCTAAACTTGATGATGATCTTACACAAAAGTCATCTTTATAATCAGCTTCTGATTCACCAAACGACTCCCAATCAAAGCATCGAATGAACCTCAACTGAAACCAATGAACGATGAGAGATTTCTTCAATCGTTTACACAGCTACATCTGGATCTAGTTTGTCATCAAAACGATGAGTTGAAATTAGTCGTATGGGCAAGTATAACACCTGTGTAATACTTGTATCCACTTTCCTGTGCATTATTTTGCTGCCTGATAGCAATAGCGTAATTGCAATAGACATGTACAATGTATCATCATAAATTATGGGCCAGTATGGAGTTGTCACACTTGTGCAATACTTAAAAATGGAATATATACCTACACACATACAGACATGCATACATACATACATACATGCATAGTACGTTACTGTACGTACATACATACATACATACATACATACATACATACATACATGCATACATACATACATACATGTACATACATACATACATACATACATACATACATACATACATACATACATACATACATACATACATACATACATACATACATACATACATACATACATACATACATACATACATACATACATACATACATACATACATACATACATACATACATACATACATACATACATACATACATACGTATACATACATACGTATACATACATACGTATACATACATACGTATACATACATACATACATACATACATACATACATACATACATACATACATACATACATACATACATACATACATACATACATACATACATACATACATACATACATACATACATACATACATACATACATACATACATACATACATACATACATACATACATACATACATACATACATACATACATACATACATACATACATACATGTACACTCTGACATTCATAAATTTGATTTGCTATGTTTTTGACAGGCGACCTGCCATCCTTATCTACATCTTTCTCGGAGCTATTCCGTCGTTTTCTCTCATATTGGCCGCCTCTGAAATGGTAAGCAGCAGCGACTCAGCATAGTTGCATACGTTATTGGATTAGTAAGTGAGCAATAAGTTGGTAAGTAAGTGGGAATGTAGGCTAAGTAAGTAATTAACAAAGTTAAACATAGGAGAGTATATAAGTATGGGTATTATCAACATAAGTATGCATATTATCAAGCCAGATAATGATATCGATAAGGATAATGATTATCATTTATAATAATTAATGATAATGATGACGACTGACCCAATGACAATCCGAGCCAGATCCAACACAGCACCACGTCTTTGGAATGATCTGCCTCCTGAATTCTGATCTTTTTCTGTTCATCCATCATCATTACTGATCACAAACCACCACCAGGTTCCTCTATCCATCACACCTCGGGCTTTTCATTCGAAACAGAAGACACTCCTTTCAAGAACTCTAAACTTGTCTCATCTGATCCCTCACCCCAATCTCCGCTCATACGACACCCGCCTTAGCAGCTGTTCCGCTCCTCTTATCATATGGTAACTCGACCCGGACCACCTTTGGAGTTTGGACTACTCTTACGGACAACCCTTTTGACTGGACGCAGCGCGCGTGAATAAGCTGGTGCCCCGCGCTTGGCTTTCGAGTAGCGTTTTAGAAGTTTTGAGCTTAAGATTACGATTACGACCATAGAGGTGTATTATATAGTGAATACATCACTAGAGAGAGTATCAATTAAGTCTCTATATTGAAGTCGACGTATATTCGTGCCGACCAATCACATCATATCTGTCTAAATTTGTGCCGACCAATCATAGGCGATTTCTCATACCGACCAATCACAGTCTTACAACATCGATCAGGAAAATAACTAAAATAATATCAACATTTTTATAATGATTCGAACATGTCGATGTTTTCTTGTGAATATTGCAGTTTTCTTGCAATATTCACAAGTTAACATCGACATGTCCGAATTATACAAATTTATGTTGATATTATTTTAGTCATTTTCCTGATCGATGTTGAAAGACTCTGATTGGTCGGTACGAGAAATCGCATATGATTGGTCGTTTTGAATTGATCGACGTTAATTTATGACTTCACATCTGACTGCAGGGCAGATACGGCATACTCTCTCTAGTGCTAATGTTATACATGTAATACATCTCAATGATTACGACAATGGTGCGTCTGCTGCAGACGGCTGGGATCACCGAGCAGCTGGCGCCGTTGACCGTGACTGCTCTTCAGATGATCATCCTGGGTCTCGTCGTCACCGAATGGACGGCCAAGATCCAGCAGGAAATCTTCACCTTTGACCTTCTGACCGCAATGGCCTTGGACTTCTTCTTCGCCTACGAGGTCATCGCATTCGTCATGCTGGCGACCAACATCGACGTCTACACCACCGTCTGGATCTACCCGTGCTTCGTCTTCGCCGTCGTCGCCATGTTCAAGTACCTTCCGACCGTTCCAATCAACTTCCAGGAGTTCGGGGTCAGCTGGGGCCACGTCGTCCACATCGTTGTCTCTCTGCTGTGCAACGATATTCCGTTCATCATAATTCGGCTTTCAACGATGATCCAGTTCCATTCGTTCCTCATCAGCGACATGATCTTTCTCATGAAGAACTGGACGATCATCGTCTTCAACTGCATCCAACTCGGTCTCATCTTCTACAACAGGAACAAGACGCCACCGAAATCGATTCCCGAGCAGCGAAGATTCCGAGGACCTGAGATCTGGTGCGACGACAACGATGGCGTCTGTCGTGTGAGAGTGGCCGCCAGCAGCAGCAACAACGATATGTCCAGCACAGCGTCTCTTCCCATTGGATGACCACGCCGGCATTGCTACTGTTGAATCCATGACTGCATTTGTCCAAATGCCAACACGTGCAACAGTTCCTAAGTGATTAAGCCATATAGTAAAACTAGAAGGTGGGTGAAAGATAAAACATAGCTTTTTAACGTGCTGTTGTACACAAAATGTGCAGTTCTAAATGGATTCGTGCAGTTGTAGAAGCACTTATGTACAGTTAAAACTAGTAAAAAGGTCATTGTCTCCGATTGGAAGTAATTTACCATGGATGTTGGGAAAAGAGAGGAGTTGTGCAGTTCTAAAAATTCCTTAAAAACAGCCCTGAGATAAAAAAAAACCGGGTATTGAATTGGAATAACGTTAGAAGGTAGATGAGAATATTTACGGCAGAAGCAGAAGCAGGATGATGTTATTGATTCTAAATAAAATGCTTGCGATGCTGGATTATTGCAGAAACATTTAAAGTTGGATGAGAATATTCACTGTTGAATCCAAGACTGCGTTTACGCAAATCCCAACAGGTGTACAACAGTTCATAAAAAATTATGTTGTAGTGAAACTAGAAGTTGGATGAGCGATGGAAACGTGGCATTGGCGCTCATTTAGAATGATAGAATGTGGATGAGAATATTTATGGCAGAAGAAGAAGTTGGATGGTGATAATATTAATTCCAAATTATGCTCTTGATGCTCGATTATTGTAGAAACATCGAACTATGGTTGAGAATATTTGTAGCAGATGTAGACATTGTACGGACGATAAGACCATGATAGGGGCTTAGTGATATTCTTGATTGAGCGATCAAGACATTTATAGCCTAGGAAAAGCAGAAGTTGGATGAAGGATGAAACTAGGCATAATGCTATACTAGAAGAAGAAGTGGGATCAGGGGTCGAGAACGTTGCAAGATATGTCTTAAATAATCTCACGACTCTGTACGTATTGGTGTTTGGGTTAAAAATGCATCCATCTTCTATGTCTAGTTGGCAATACAGCTGTCAGGACCGTACACCATCAACACCTGTAGCCTATAGCAACTGATCGCCACGCTTTCATGTAAACTGTTGTTGCATATGTTGTTGTAATTAGGACAATGATATTCGTCGTAAACGTGTAGTTTAGAGTCGTTATAACTATTTGAAGGCCGATAAAATCATGTTTTCATTGAAAGTAGAGTTGATGATTAAAGTCTCGAGTATTCGTCTGGTTTCAGAGGTCGATTTTCGCGTGTCAAACCTGTTATTGTACGTAGGCCTATTCTAAATAATTGCGTCTTTAGCGTATTGCCTCACTAGACGATTTTTCGCCGATTCCAGCAAAGTACAAGAAATTTATCACCGATGTCCATAGGTCCATGTCTATTATCAATCCAATTTCTATTTACGCATGTATTTTCACCAATGCAACGTATATTGTAGCCAAAAAAATGTCACCAGCCTAACTTCTGTTTGAAATATTAGGCCATAATTGTCTCATAATTACGGGCGAATAATTTAAACGCTGACGCTATAAATGACCATGACTAGCACGACAATATATTAGTATCCGGACAATTCGGATCTGGATAATTCGGATCCGGATAATTCGGATCCGGATAATTCGGATCCGGATAATTCGGATCCCGACAATTCGGATCCGGATAATTCGGATCCGGACATATTGGATCCGGATAATTCGGATCCGGATAATTCTGATCCGGACAATTTGGATCCGGACAATTCGGATCCGGAAAATTCGGAGCATAATCTGCACGAATGTATGCAAGCTTTCCTGGTTGACAAACAATTTTACTCTGTTCGTTTAATTTGGTGCATGGTGTAGTGATGTAGCGCGATGAGTTCTCATCTATATATTTGCTTACGATCTACATTGCTTGCGTTGCTAATTAGTCCAAAATCTATTGCAGCTCATTTCCGACATGCATTTACCCAAATCTAAATGTGTAGGCACTTCAGAAATATTATGATACAGTAGGGAAAGTAGAAGATTGATGAACGACGAATTCAGCAAACTTGGCTAAACACGTTTTTGATAATTTTAAGACTAGATCTGCAGGGACCCAGTGTGAGAATTGTGGAAAAATAACTGGGAGGTTGGACTATGATCTACTTGGAATTGGGCTGTGAAAAACAGACTTTGCCATGGGTCTCTAAGAAAGATTGGGGAGGGGGTTGAAACCTCAAACCCCGGCAATTTTCACCCTGAGGTGCCTACGCATTGAGATTTGGGTGAATGCCTTCAACAGTTACTGCCAATTTTTTAATGCCGGTTTTAAAACAACGCAGATCCTCATGAATAGAGCAACATCCGTACTGTTCTGTGAACTACCAAGGATCCTCTGTGATGTAGATGAATATCTTAGCGACCGCCGTCCCATAGAACACCTCCTCACCACTATCTCTGAACTCCTTGCTATAGACGTTCATGTTCAATTGAAGCTGGATATCCTGCGCGCCGTGTATCTCGTGTATCAGTTGGACGACCACTTCGTTCGGCCGCATCTGGTTGAGGTTGAAGTAGGCTCGGTTCGCCCTCACGGCGCCCGTCCGCGGATCCTGGGCGCTAATCACCTGCAGCTCGAACTGCAGGCGGCGACTCGATGTGACGGGACCTCGCATCGTAAACAGATCGGTCGGGACTCGAATGAGTTTGCCAGGGACGGCGATGAAGTTGACGGAGTAGGACAGAGGTGCGTAGAGACATTCTGCATCGCCCTGTGGACACGTGAACGTCTTACGCTGACAGCGAATGGCGTGGCTGCGTTTCAACACAACACACAACGCTTCGTGATAATAAGGGCAACAAAAAAATCGCCTTCAACCCAGTGGCGTAGACAAGGAAGGTTTCGGAGGTTAAACCCCCCACTGGGCCAGAGGAAATTTTTAAAGGTTAGTTATCCACTTAAATAAGAAAAAAACAAAGAATGGTTTGTAGTAACAATTGTCTTTTTAACTTTATTCCCTTTGTTACTTTATTCCCTTTTTATTTACTGTAATACTGTTGGGTTGGTGTCGGGAAGGGCATCCGGCCAGGCAAAAAATAGCCAAACCCCCATAATAAATTCCTGGCTACGCCACTGGTTTAACCGTTTTCATGTCTTAACAACATTGCGCGAAGATGGCAAAAAGCTACTGCCGATTGGCGAAAAGTTAATATCTTCTACAAATAGACCTACAGGGTAAATTCTGTCAACAAATTTTCATCTTTAAGAGCAACTTCCAACGGCATTGGCGATATTCTGAATGCCAGCTAATTAGCTTTTAAGAAGAATTTTTCTAAAGAAAATCGGCAATTCTCCAAAAGAGCGCAATTTATCTAACTTTGGCCTTCTGGTGTGTCGGAAGATTTTTAATATTCTTTCTAAATTGTCGACGTTACTTGAATATTATTTGGAACATGTTGGCTCCTATTAGTCTTCAGATTTCCTATTTTCTTTTTTTCACTGCATCTTTCTGCGTAGAATAGAATCAAGAGAAATTATTATGCCGACCTGTTTCTGTTTGAATTGGTGACTTTTGTGAATCCCTTTGGACAGCTGATCACCTCGCATTTGAATCCACCTCTTGTGTTGATGCATACGTCATCTGGTCCATTGCAGCTCGGATTAGAACCAGCGCATTCATCCACATCTGAAGTACATAAAAATTATGAAGGTTTACGTGCATTGCTTTCTTTTATCCGCCTTATGCAAGGTTTTTATGTTATGCATATAGTGCATAAGACACTTACGTACTTGATGTTAATAATAATATTGCCTTTATTCAACAATCCGGTTGACAGACCGCAACCGGTTACAGTGAACAATTATGCAGTTTAAACAATTCACAAGAATGGAGATCACAGAATACACAAATCTTAACTATACTAACTGAGCAGATAGCCTGCAATACATGGCGCTAATAGCAGCCTACAAAGCAAATCCGCCCAACGGGGGCTCGAACTCGCTACGTCTCGCACTCTACGCCAGCGTGTTGTCCATTACTCTACCGACCCCCCTCCAAATACAAGAAATTAGCCTAATATTGTTCAGGGTGTTTTATGTAGTGCAACTTCAAGGTTGGCTACCAAGAAGCGCTCCTGACTCAACCACTGCTAAATAGGACTGCTTTGAGATTCTAGAGGAAAATAGTGGAGTGGCCTCCAGGCACTAGGTGCTATGCAAGAGTGAGGCCATTCCAGATTGCAGAGGAAGTGACCGTGAAAGAACGGCGCTGTTGGATTGAAGTTAACGAGCGGGGAACCAGATTAATTGATCCATCGACCAAAGGATCGTTCGACAGAAAGTGGCCTGGCCGGATGCCCTTTCTGACACAAACCCAACAGTATTACAGTAAATAAAAAGGGAATAAAGTAACAAAGGGAATAAAGTAAGAAAAACAATTGTTACTACAAGCAATTGTTTTGCTTTTTCTTATTTAAGTATATAAATAATCTTTAATTTTTTTCCCTAGGCCAATGGGGGGGTTAAACCCCCGTAACCCCCTTGTCTACTCCACTGCTTAGTAGTAATAATGAATGAATGAATGATGGAATGA
>OX457049.1:22197561-22240061 GCA_949752735.1 Lumbricus terrestris | reverse complement strand
AAATTTGATTTGTCAGGGGTTTGGTAAAACGAATTGCAGAAAATAATAGGCTACCCGGGATTTAATAGGCTCAAGTCTAAAGTCAAGACACTTTTACTCAGAGATTTCTAGGATTAATGTCCGGAACTTCACTCATGAGTTATTAGGACTAATCCAAAGACAATTTTGCCTATCAATTAGTCAAACAAAGTCAAGCAGAGGCTATGGGACTTTAACCCGGCTACAATGTATGAGGCTAAAGAATTAGTGGAACAACAGCTAAGAGTCTTTCACTCAGGAATTATTTTGAACTAATGCCAAGAGACTCCCCCCACGGAATTAGTAAGACTAAAGTTAACACTTTTACCCAACAATTAATTGCCAGGAATAATGCTATTATACTTTAACCCGGCAATTGATTAGCAAGGCTACAATGTATGAGGCTAATCGAAGCTGAAGTTGGATGAAAGGAGAGCGAACGAACCTTCGCAAGAGTGTCGTGATTGGTCGAGTTGGTAACCGTCTGGACATTGGCAAACGTATGAACCTGGTCGGTTGATGCATTGAACGTGAGATCCCTGACATCTGTGAGTTCCACGGTGACACTCGTCCACATCTATTCGCACAACAACAACAACAACAACAACAACAGTCTCACTCATTCGTTCTGAGCAGTTATACAGCCCCTCCATTAATAAGACTACACAGATGCGCTCCCAGCCAGGCCAAGAATACAGACCTAGGTCTCTTCTCTTTAACCTATGTGGGGCGCGGTGGCGTAGTGGGTATGTTCGTTGTGTTGCAGCCGGAGGGTTGCAGGTTTGAATCCACCTCAATCCGCCGCGTAAGGACCTTGTCTACTCAAGCAATATAATTATATTCAAAATAAATCGCAATTTCTCATGTGCTTCGGCGTGAAACTCCGATTCGGTGTCCGTGCTGTAGTTGGGAGCGCTTCCGCGTAGTAGTCTTGAAGGGGCGCTATTACAAGTGCACATATACGTACATGTACATAATTTACCGGTTTCAAACTGGTCAAGCGAATTAGTGATCTCGTCCGCGTATACCGGCTCCAGCATCCTCTCTTCGTCCACTGTGACAGCCATGATCTTCTTATTCAGTGTTTTTCTTATTATATATAAATGCATGAAGTGAATACTGTTTACTCTAATTATATATAGTTATTGTAATCTGATATTATTTTGTAAGTCGTCATTAGAAGAAAAGCCGATGCTTGTGTCTGACCGTCACATCTTCCCGTGTCTTCGTTGAGTTCGTATCCAGCTCCACAGGTCATCGTGTTGTGACATTGAAAAGATCCAACCGTGTTCTGACATTCCTGATGAGGTCGACAACTGTTCGGTCTCTCAACGCATTCATTTATATCTACAGAATGCAACACATGTTGGCTGCGTATTAATTATTTAAACGTAGGCCTACAGGTGCAAATCAAGACGACAATCTAATTTTTTCTAAAGCAAGCATACAGCAGCACAGCTGTATCCCCCCATTGACTCTGAAGTTATTGTCTAAAGGTTCTGACAATCTTCCATACTATTCGCGAATGTCATAGGCCTATTATAAGGAACTCCGTCACTGGTTGCACTCTGCCAGTGCCAGCCCAAAGCCTGGATAAAGGAGGAGGGCGTCGCTAATGGTCTAAACTGCAAATACCACCACCACCTATTACATGGGTCGCACGTCGCCTACTACAGCGAAACGTTGCTAAAAATGATAAACCACGAAACAACCATAAAATAAGTAAAACTTGGGTGATGTAAAACACCGTAAACACGAAGCAACGAGAAGTTAAAAGAGATTTAGGCTATGGTTAGTTTCCTAGTAGAGTTTTCGTGATAAGCTCATTTTAAGAAGCAACATCTCTTGCGAAATTGTTATTCTCCCGCAGAAAACTATAGAAATAGCATACATTTTTAAAAATCTAAATCAAGCCTACAGCAGCACAGCTGTATTCCCCCCATTGACTCTGAAGTTATTGTCTAAAGGTTCTGTGTGTAATGCCATAATGGTGGAAAAACCGAGGACGCTAAAACGATACGGTAGATAACCAATAAAACACTGCAGGTCATCAACCTCATAGGTTATAATTAATCATCAGCGTGAATAGCGGGTATACGGCTCAATCTCAACTCTACTTACCAATGCAGTTTCCTGTTTGGTCCGGACGCATTCCTCTGGCGCAGATGACTTCGTTGCATTGTCCAGTCAGAAGGTCGAGTCGTTGCCCGCGAGGACATTGCTTGAGCAGACAACGAAACGATCCGGGTGTATTCTGACAGACATGTGCTGCGCCACAGTTGTCCGTCAGAGTCCGACACTCGTCAACGTCTCAATAGATCAACAACAAACTAACAGCTATTCGTTCGTTCATTCGTTCGTTCATTTGTTCGTTCATTCACTCGTTCGTTCGTTCGTTCATTCGTTCATTCATGCATTCATTCATTCATTCATTTGTTCGTTCATTCGTTCAGTCATTCATTTATTCTATGGACTAATTAATACAGTGAATACCACTCCAATAATAGTAAATAGCATAGATGCAAAAAACGGCAAACAACTGTAAAAAGTTTTTTTTAGGGGAACAAAAGGAAAGTGAAAAGTAAATGGACCTTGTTACATTCTGTACTACAGTTTAAAATTGAAAACCTTGTTTAAGCAATTTAGTTTTAATAAACAAGCAAATAAAAGTTTTTTTTACAACTATGGTAAATAGCAAAACTTATAATAAACGCCACTTAGAAGACAATCGCAGGGCGCCAGTGTTTCCACAAGCGTTGCGTCGAGTCAAAGTTCAAAACTGCGAAGGAGTGAGTCAAAGGGATTGGCTGTAAGGACATGTGGCGTCGCTTACCGATGCATTGAAGTCCTGATGGCGATGGCATGTATCCCAACGAACACGTGACCTTCTTCTGAATGCAACGGAACGAACCAATCATGTTCTCACAAGTCTCGTTAGCGCCACACACGAATGGTCTCTGTTCACACTCGTTCACGTCTGCAAATCACAGATGCTTCAAGTATAGCTAGAATTCAAGTACTGTTTAGCTGCATTGTTCACGTACCGTTTAGCTGCATTGTTCACGTACTGTTTAGCTGCATTGTTCAAGTACTGTTTAGCTGCATTGTTCAAGTACTGTTTAGCTGCATTGTTCAACTACTGTTTAGCTGCATTGTTCAAGTACCGTTTAGCTGCATTGTTCAAGTACTGTTTAGCTGCATTGTTCAAGTACTGTTTAGCTGCATTGTTAAAGTACTGTTTAGCTGCATTGTTCAAGTACTGTTTAGCTGCATTGTTCAAGTACTGTTTAGCTGCATTGTTGAAGTACTGTTTAGCTGCATTGTTGAAGTACTGTTTAGCTGCATTGTTGAAGTACTGTTTAGCTGCATTGTTCAAGTACTGTTTAGCTGCATTGTTCAAGTACTGTTCAGCTGTATACTTGTTGAAGTACTGTTTAGCTGCATTGTTCAAGTACTGTTTAGCTGCATTGTTCAAGTACTGTTTAGCTGCATTGTTCAAGTACTGTTCAGCTGTATACTTGTTCAAGTACTGTTTAGCTGCATTGTTCAAGTACTGCCTAGCTGCATTGTTCAAGTACTGTTTAGCTGCATTGTTCAAGTACTGTTTAGCTGCATTGTTCAAGTACTGTTTAGCTGCATTGTTCAAGTACTGTTTAGCTGCATTGTTCAAGTACTGTTTAGCTGCATTGGCTTCCCAGTCACGCATACTGCACTCTCTTCGTCCTATCCGGACAGAATTAAATAAAAAAAAGTGCTTATCCAAAATTAAGATTATTTGGAGGACATAAACACAAATCAACACCTGCAAAAACATAGAATTCGAATCTGAAAATAGTAACTATGGAAGCGGGGACAAGCCAACAACTTCTCCTAAAATATAACCAACAGAGTAAATTTATTGGTCCAGCATATATATTTATAGAACATTCATAAATAAAATAGTTCCGGATGATTCATAATTTACGATGAATGAACAATGATGGAAAATGATATGGAAACCTAAATTATACACCACGTGTCACCAACACAGCAAGAATAATTATTATGTAACCGAACGAAGTCTCTATTTATAAGGTACTAGCTGGGGTACCCGGCGCTGCCAGGAAAATTTAGGATTCGACCCGCTCCCGGTCACAACCCCACCACAGCACACCCAACACACAATACACTCCACCCTCCACCGGTGAAATTTGAGTTTTCGGGAAAATTTCCTCCTCATAATTATATGCAATGCTTCAGGTCAGTAGCTGGAATACTGTGAGCGTGCATAATGTGCAATCTGGACAAAGATATCCACGTCATCGATTCTTATAGATATAGATAGTACGTAGTGCATGGTTTTCAGTGTAACGACACCGTGCAATAAGAAAGATCATCCGCGTCGCACTCTCATCCATCGAGGCAATGTCAGAGTATTTCTAAGCAATGACAGCGAAGTGAACGAATGAATGAAAACAAATTCATTCATTCATTTTGAAAACTTATTTAGCGCTCTTTCAAGAAGTCTACTCAGAGGCGCTCCCAGCCCAGCCACAGCTGAAAAGAATAGGTCTTGGGCAACTGGTAGAAAGCAGGCAAATTATTCCGAGGTAGTAAGCGTAGTGCAAGCTGGAGCCAATTCCATGTGGACGGGTCAACAACCGCGAAGACTCGACGCTGTCTGGTAGCAGAGGGGGCTCGAGGGACCAGCAGCTCCCCATTGGCCGAAGAGCGTAAAGCTCGACAGGAGGCTATACCAGAGACAGAGATCAGATAAGTAGGACCAGTGAGGCACCGCCAAACAAGTGCACGCTGCTACTCTTTACGAGATGCGCTGCAAGACTGGAAGCCAGTGCAAAACATCAAGTACTGTTTAGCTGTATACAAACTAATGAATTAAAACAAATGTATTATACAAACCGATGCAAGTCTTTGTTCTCTGGTCGAGAACGAATCCCGTTTCACACGTACACTCGAATGTGCCTGGAGTGTTGACGCACTTCTGACCACGAAGACAAGTGAACTGTCGCATCTGACACTCGTCAATGTCTGGTAATGGACAGCAACGCATTCATTCATTCATTCATTATTAGCATTTGTAATTATATAGCGCCCCTTCAAGAAACTACTCAGAGGCGCTCCCAGCCCAGCCACGGTAAAAGAAAAAAGATTTAAGGGACTTAAGGAATAAGGATTGACTGGTCAGGTGGAGGAGATGGAGGTTAGGGGGAGGTAATTCCAGATTGACGGCCCCACAACCGAGAAGGCTCGGCGCTGTCTGGTAGCGCAGGCAACAGCGCATACAGCAAAAAGAACACAGCAAAATCAGACACTTATGCTGATCACAGCCAATGACCTATGTGCAATTGTGCATAGACTACTTCCCGTGCAGATCCATTTACTTCCACTTCGGGGGTTTACCTGTCCCTTAAAAACTATTGTCTTCCACTTAGCCTCGCCCCCAGAGCAAAAATCTTAAACCGGTGTAAAGGTTTCAGATTACCCCCTCCTAAACATTACCCCCCATGCAAACTGTAAATTGCATAAATCATCGTATTTATTGCACTAAAAATATCAAAAAATTCATCCCGCTTCTTGTTTTGGTCTGAAGATTTTCATCCGTCATCCCACTTTGTGGTTTGTTATCAATATTTTCATCTGTAACTAAAATACTATTCGCCGCTGAAGTTTACGTGGAGAAAATGGCTTCGAGGCTATTATTTTTTCGGATCAAAATATTGATAGCAAACCACGAAGTGGGATGACGGATGAAAATCTTCAGACCAAAACAAGAAGCGGGGTGATTTTTCTGATTTTTTAAGTGCAACAAATGCGATGATTGATGCAAATCTAGTTTCCGGGGGGTAATCTGAAACCGGTTTCAAGTTACCGGGGGGTAATGTTTAGGAGGGGGTAATTTGAAACCTTTACACCGGATTTCAATAAATTTATATCACGCCCAAATAATTAGTGCATCAATATGTTTTCCACATCATAGCAATGCACAGCTAATCAGGTTGTCAAATGATGGATTAGGCGGCAAAGGGCACAGGGATGGAAGGAGTGGTGGATGAGTTTGTTGTGGGTTGATTGTAATCAGGATAAAGATGATGATGACGACGACGATAATGATGATAATGATGACGATGATGGGAAGGGGCCCGGTAGAGTAGTGTATAACACGCTGGCTTAGAGTGCGAGAGGTAGCGAGTTCGAGCCCCAGTTGGGCGGATTTGCTCTGTAGGCAGTAGGCTGCTATTAGCGTCATGTATTGCAAGCAGTCTGTTCAGCTGGTATAGTTAAGATTTGTGTATTCTGTGATCTCCGTTCTTGTGAATTGTTTAAACTGCATTATTGTACACTGCAACCGGTTGCTTTTCTGTCAACCGGATTGTTGAATAAAGAGAATATAATTATTATGATGATGACGATGACGACGACAATGATGATGTTGTAGTTGCTGTTGTTGTCGTCGTTGCTGTATGGGAAAAGAGAGTTCTAATAATTGTCTTTTGCTCTGTACCCGTGCATTGTTGAATCGATGAATTGAAGTGGAAGCCAGTGGAGCAGCTGCACTGAAATGACCCCGGAGAGTTCTGGCAGGTTCGTCCCCCAGAACAAACTGATTCGCCCAATGCACATTCGTCTATGTCTGAAATCATTGCAGACATAAGTTGGTAAAACCATTGGTAGCTGTCATAGGTAGGCACAGATATATATAGAGAGATATATATTATATTTATTTAAAATTTATCATGAACTGTCAATCTTTAACTATGACAGAATACACTGTGTTCTAATTGGACCATATAGCATTGTAGGAGCAGTTACTTTTGTATATAAATATATGAATATTGATAATAAAATTAGTTGGACTTGAATCTGTGTGGAGTCAACTCGTGGCCTGTGGCCAACGTAAGGCAGAGAGATTTATAGTAGGCTAGCTGAGCAACGTTTAGCCACTGCTGTAACGCTATCATTAGGTAGGTAAGAAAGTGAGTAAGTAGGCCCTATAAGTAAGTGAATAAGTGAGTAGGCCTAAGTTAAGTTGCTCTTTTGTGCATCTGAGTGGAATTTATTCATACCTATGCAATGTGTTGAGGCAACGTTGAGTTGGAAGCCACGTTGGCAAGAAATCCTTCTTATGCATCGATAGGAGCCAATCAGATTCTCGCAAACTTCTCCTTCATCGCAAGCATTGGACGAGTGCTGACATTCGTTAATATCTGCAGAATGATAATAACCATAATTAAAGCAATAAATGCGGATAATAAGTATTTCTATCGATTCAACTGCTGGTATTCAACTGCATAAATAAAATGCAGATACTCATATACAGTTATAGGCCTATATGTATATTTATATACACAATAATACATTATAATAATTACATACAATATATAATATGCATTGTTCTCCCACCTGTGCATTGTTCTGTCACTGGGTCTAAGCTGAAACCAAACGTACAGCTGCATTTGAATGATCCAACTGTGTTTCCACAAATCTGTCCTTTAGCACAAGAGGAAGGGAGCGCACACTCGTCGATATCTACAATTTATTGCAACGAACACAATCAATGTACTTCAATCAATGTAATTCAATCAATGTACTTCAATCAATGTACTTCAATCATTGTACTTCAATCATTGTACTTCAATCAATGTACTTCAATCAATGTACTTCAATCAATGTACTTCAGTCGATGTACTTCAATCGATGTACTTCAGTCAATGTACTTCAATCAATGTACTTCAATCAATGTACTTCAATCATTGTACTTCAATCAATGTACTTCAATCAATGTACTTCAATCAATGTACTTCAATCAATGTACTTCAATCATTGTACTTCAATCAATATACTTCAATCATTGTACTTCAATCAATGTACTTCAATCATTGTACTTCAATCAATGTACTTCAATCATTGTACTTCAATCAATGTACTTCAATCATTGTACTTCAATCAATGTACTTCAATCAATGTAAGTGCAAAAGTGTACATGAAAATCTATAAATCATCGAAATTTGTCAGCGGCACACGACCATACCGCTACAAGAGCTCCTCACAAACGGCTAACTGAGGAATAGGCCGTAGGCTAGCACTTCGCCTACGCATCATGCTAAATAAGACATCGTTTGAACTTCCTGTTTAGAGAAATGTGAGCATCCTTAATAAACGAAAACCTGGTTTCAATTTAAACGTGTTAGCTGTGTTTTATGTCTTCGAAGCCCTACAGTGACTCATAATACTTTCGACCTAATTTTGCGCATACGCACAAACTCCAAGGCGGCCTGTAGCCTATACAAACTGAGGACTGGCTTAGAATGAGTTTATAATAAATAACATGCGACACGAACTATTCAGTCTGTCTTGGACTCTTCTTTTGCTCGATAATGTTCACCATGAAGTGGCTCTAAATAGGTGCAGCGTAAACTTCTAATGCAAATAGAACAAATCACAATCCTATAGGCGCAACCACCCTATGGGACCCACGGGACGCGTCCCCCAACTTTTGAGTGGTCCCCTAACTTTATTATTATGGTTCCCCCAACTTTTAGGACGTGATTCATTATGGTCCCCCCAACTTTTAGGACGTGATTGTACCTATGATCACAATGTAATGTTAATGAAATGTGAATGTAGGATTGTAGGTCAATCTTACGTTTGATGCAAATAGGCCTGCAATGTAAATGCAGTGTGAAATGAATTCAATGTGATTGAGCTTGAATGTAATAGAAACGTAAATGCAATGTAGACTACATAATTTATAGTGTAAAGAAAAATGTTGTTTTAAAGTGAATGTAAAGTTAATGAATGGTGAATGTAATGTGACTGTGACCATAGATCACTCTCAGACACATTCTATATATAAGCGCTTAAAAACTTCTGTTTGGCCGTGCTGGAGTCGGGAGCGCCTCTGAGTAGTTTCCTTGAAGAGGCGCTATATAAATACTTGAATGACTGTTATTTGAACGTTCTGGGAATGTTATGTGTATAACTGTATATAATTGGTATCAATGTGAATGCAATGTCACATTGATGATAGTTATCATGCTCCACTTGTACAAACCTAGACATCGTGTACCCGATGGATTCGTTTTGTACCCGGGTCCACAGTTCAACGTTTTTCTTGAGCATCGATAGGAACCAACGACATTTTCACACGATTCAGTGGCACTGCAGATGTTCGGAGTCGACTGACATTCGTCGATATCTGAGAAATGAAACCATTTCGTTTTCAACTCAGAAAAATATCATGCCAAGCTTAGGAGACGCCGTTGTAAGAATTGATCTGGTGGCATGTTTGTATGTCTGCCCCCTTCAAGTTATCTAATCAGCGGCGCTCCTGACTACAGCGCGGGCACTGAATCGGAGTTCAACTTCCTTTCAAGGAAGAATTACTTTCATCAATCAAGTTTTTATTTGAGCAGCATCTCCTTGCATAAATTCGAATTCCATCTAAGCAACAATATTTTCATCTATTTTCCAACATCGATTTCAGCAAATGATCTAATTCGATGTTCTACGAACGGTCCGTGTTAAATTGTACGCTCCGAATTTCACAGCTCCGAATTATCCGGGCACCATATTGGACTGATCCTGAAATCCTTGCGGGAAGGCCTCCTTCCATATCTGTCCGCTGATTAAGAAATATCGTCATGTCCAAATAGCCATACATAATTGACAGCGTCTTTGAAAATTTATAGGCTACAGTCCGATATTTATGCAGTGTCTGATGATGATGATGCTGTCCATCCTCATTTCTGATGGTCGGAGACCAGAGACAACGACAGCAGCTTCCTCCATTCCTCTCTGTCCTGCGCCCGTCTGACACAGTCCACAGGTGATAGTCCGGTCCAGTCACAGACATCGTCCATCCAGCGCCTCCTTGGTCTTCCCCGTGCTCTGGTACCCTCAACTCGTCCTTGTATTAGCATAGGGCTGCCAACTTTTGATTTTGCCATTCCGGGACGCCTTCAGCCACTCGATGTGTCATTACCAATTTACACAATCCACAGAAGCGCATCATGTAACAAAAGTTGCGTCAGTCCAGTAAGCTTATAGAATCTACATCTACATGTACAATCTACTAAAAGTCCTTAATAATTTCAGACAAATCATCAAAAGACATAATTTTATAGCCCAATTTTAAGACAAGAATCAACCTCAAGAAGAAGCATTTCAAACTCCAGTCACCTATATACTCACCAGAGTAAGACTTATGCACCCAAATTGAGGGAAGTTCACAGGTATCGTAGGCTCATAGGACTGCGACCTGAGAGCAGAATTTATATTAAACTTAGGGCCTATACTTAATAATGTTATAGGGCCTACTTATGTGCGTTAAGCAGTTCCAGAACACTGGACACAAAGTCGCAGAAATCAGCACATGTCATGCTAACAGTTGTGCTTTAATAAGGTTGGTGAACTCTCGGTACTCTCAGGTAATTGCGATTGTTAGACAACAGATCGTTCATAATGCTGAACGCTCTCTCGCAAAAAAGCATTAAAACTGGACACAATATGCTAAACCGAAAACCGAGTGTCAGTAAATTTTCAAGACTTTCACTCCCGATGTTTAGCCAACAATGTAATGTATAGGTCTGATAGAGAGCAGAACGTATAAATCATCGTGCAAATGGTGGATTTTAGTAAGCAAAAATTAATAGGAACAATAATTGTGCTAAGTAGATCTCTGGACCAAATTCCGGGACAATTTGAGACCAATCCGGGACACGGGACCCACAGGGCCGATTCCGGGACTGTCCCGGCGAATCCGGGACGGTTGGCAGTTAGCAGTGTCGATATGTTGTCTGCCCTCAGTGTCTACATGTCAATAATGCATTTACAAAACATTATCGCACTCATATGGCAGTACAATGTTTGCAGGTATCGACTATCGACAGAATGTGTATTCTGCATTCGAATGGTGGAATTGACTTCAGCTTACTGTGTACACTGTATATACGCTACCTGTGCACAGCTGAATCGATGGATTGAAATGGAAGCCAGTGACACAACTGCACTGAAATGACCCGAGAGTGTTCTCGCATATCTGTCCACCAGGACAAGGTGATTCTTCGATGTCACATTCGTCCACATCTAAAAATATTATTAAAACCATTAATGTAATATACACTGAAAATTAAGACAGATATATAGCCTACTAGAACACATAATTGTCAATTTCAGCAATTTTACTCGTTATTTAACGAATAAAATTAATAATATAATCAGCAGCAGCAGCAGCAGCAGCAGCAGCAGCAGCAGCAGCAGCAGCAGCAGCAGCAGCAGCAGCAGCAGCAGCAGCAGCAGCAGCAACAACAACACAACAACAACTAATAATAATAATAGTAATAGTAATAATAATAATAGTAATAATAATAATTATAATAATAATAGCAATAATAATATTTTCGTGGCACTTTTAAATGCTGCGGAGGACGAGGCCTTAATTTCCAGACATTCAGCAACAGCTGTCAGCGTAATTTTGTTGGACTCCTGAGGCATCATAATTATATGCCCCTGTAAAGGTTTCAGATTACCCCCCGGACACTAGATTTCCATCAATCATCGCATTTATTGTACTAAAAAATCAGAAAAATGATCCCGCTTCTTGTTTTGGTCTAAAGATTTTCATCCGTCATCCCACTTCGTGGTTTGCTGTCAATATTTTGATCGAAAAAAAATAATATCCTCGAAGTGATTTCTCCATGTAACTTCCGCGGCGATTAGTATTTTATTTGCATATGAAAATATTGATAACAAACCACGAAATAGGATGACGGATGAAAATCTTCAGACCAAAACAAAAAGCTGGATGACTTTTCTGATTTTTTGTGTGGAATAACTGCGATGATTGATGCAAATTACAGTTTGCAGGAGGTAATGTTTAGGAGGGGGTGATTTGAAACCTTTACACCGGGGAAAAAGTAATTATAACAACAACGACAACAACGACGACGACAACAACAACAACAACAATAACAATTCCTATAATAGTAGAAGAATAAAAAGAAGCGGGGAATTGAACAACAGCGATATTAGCAATACTGAGTCTGTCAGAAATGTCATCCTATACATCGTCCTCGTTTGCATTATGTTCACACTTCATTCTGCGGTTTTTGCTGAGACGCATTTCATTTGCTTCGTTCTTCAGACGCATAAAAGCATTCACGTAATATTTATGCCGACACCAAGAAAATAAAGTGGCTAACACCACATACTCGTGGCTACCTTGGTGGCCAGCTCAACGAAATGTTCTGTTCTTTTTCTGCATAAA
The DNA here is from genome assembly GCA_949752735.1 of Lumbricus terrestris. Classification (NCBI taxonomy): domain Eukaryota; kingdom Metazoa; phylum Annelida; class Clitellata; order Crassiclitellata; family Lumbricidae; genus Lumbricus; species Lumbricus terrestris. The sequence goes on along the minus strand of OX457049.1, from coordinate 22,227,778 downwards.
CATTTCCACGTGGGTCTAATGTGTTGTTAGATGCAATAATTATTTACACATTCTAATGCATTCTTGAAACCTTTATAGCCCGCCCAACTAGATTGATGCCTGTAAGCATACTCTGCAGCTGACACTTCACCTAGTTTTTTCCAAGTTCAGATGAAAAGAGAGAAGTCGTACATCACTCGTCAGATTGCATTACGACGACGTAGAAATTTACGAGTGGTAGAATGTAGAGAAACATCAAACGTGTGGAAATACTGACGGACTTCACAGTAATAAGACAGAAGAAAGAGAACCACAGGAGGAGAGGGAAAGAGCGAAGAAGAAGAAGAAGAAGAAGAGGAGGAGGAGGAGAACAAGAACAAGAACAGCGAGAGGAGGAAGAACGAGAAGAAGAGAGAGACAGACAGACACAGAGAGAGAGAGAAAGAGAGAGAGAGAGAGAGACAGACAGACAGACAGACAGAATTAAGACAGAGACAGAGACAGAGACAGAGGCACAGAGAGAAGAAATAAAGATAAAGAGAAAGAGAAAGAAAGAGATAAAAAAAGAGCTAGAAAAGCAGAATGCATTTGAAAGAGCTATAGAGATGTTAAGTGCGGGGAAAATGGAGATAAAGGAAGAGAGATAGTGAAAGAGAGGCAAAGACTAGAAAACAGATGAAATGTCATTAAGGCGATAAAGTGAAAGAGAAACCAAGCGAAAGAGATATAATAGGCTTAGAGAGATGGAAAGCGATTTAATGGAGGGCGATATAACATCTATATTCGACAAAGAAAGAGAAGGAGATAGCTAGACAAAACAAGAGACAAAGTGAGAAGAGAGAGATAAGAGAACGAGAAGATAGAGAGAGACAGGGCGGGAACAAGAAACAGACAGAGAAAGCGAGACAAAGAAAGATAGACAGACAGACAGACACCCTGTAAAAAAGAGACAGAGACAGGGACAGAGAGAAGGAGCTGAGAGACAGAGACAGAGACAGAGAGAGGGAGGCTGAGAGACAGATAGAGAAAGAGAGGGAGAGACAGATAGTGACAGACAGAAACAGAGAAAGATATAGATAGATAGATAGATAGATAGATAGATAGATAGATAGATAGATAGATAGATAGATAGATAGATAGATAGATAGATAGATAGATAGATAGATAGATAGATAGATAGATAGATAGATAGATATAGAGATAGAGAGAGAAAGAGACAGAGACAGAGACATAGACAGACAGAGAGAGAGACAGAGAGAGACAGAGACAGAGAGACAGTCTCAGACAGAGAAAGATAGAGACACAGACATAGACATAGAAAGAGATACAGAGAGAGAGAGAGACGAACCTTCGCAGAATCTCGTCAATTCATTGAACTCATATCCTTCATCGCATTCACAACGAAAACTTCCGATGCTATTCACACAGATTTGGTTTGGAAGTCGACAATCATGCGCCTCATCTTCACACTCATCCACATCTACAGTCAACAACTGCGACTATAGCGGCAACATGGGCGGAGTTTGGTTTCCGTTCTTGGAGGGTGCTAAAGCCTTCTTGGGGAGAGCCAAGCCCGGGAAAAGATACCATTTACACGGTAAAAAATGAATCTGGCTCTTCTTGGGGGGAGGGGCTTAGCACCCCCAGCCCCTGATAAACTCCGCCCATGAGCGACAATAACAGATTCATCACCACAATCAACAACTAAATGTGCTAGTTGATATGGCATAATAATGATGTCCTTCGTAATGTTTCACCACCAATTTTGGGTCGAATAAATCCCGAAGGATCATTGCTGTCGTAAAAAGAAAATAATAGAAGTAGACAACAATAATAATCGAAGTTTGTTGTCAGTGTAGAAATAATTGTATCTTGAATAAAATTATTCATTCAGTAAATTTAAATGTATAATGTATAATGCATAATTATGGCGCGGCAGGGCTGTTTTTAAGGAATTTTTAGAACTGCACAACCTCTTCTCTCCTTTCTCGTCCTCAATGGTAAATAACTCCCAATCTGAGGAAAATGATCTATTTTTACTAGTTTTAACTGCACGTAACGTGACGGTAGTGCTTTTACAACTGCACGAATCCATTTATAACTGCACATTTTGTGTAGAACTGCACGTTAAAAAAAGCCCTTATGGCGCCACTTCAAGAATGTTAATCAGAAAAGCGGATTATTACTGAGAACGTTGGATTATAATATATTAGAAGACATTACATTGTGATAGAAAAGATCAGAGTGAATCGAGACGGATTAGACTAGATAATAGGCAAGAGGGTGTCAGATTAAGATAAATACAAATGCAACACATAAGATATGAAAACAGATCAAATTAAACGTACATACAATGTATATTATGTCATGAAAGAACATACTTGATAATAAAACAGTGGACTGGGGTAACTAAGTCAATCAATCAGTCAATCAGAATTTATATAGCGCCTTTTCAAGGTGCCTACTCAGATGAGCTCCCGACCGAGATCAAGCGAAAAAAGAGTCTTCAACAGTTTGTGAAATTGAGAACAGTTTGGGAGGTGTTGCATAGTCAAGGGAAGTCCATTCCAGATTGTTGGACCAATCGCAGAGAACTCTGCATTGTCGCAGAGCGAGTGAAAGGAACCATTAGGTCACCATGGACAGCAGGGCGCAGTACGCGGCGGCCTATGCAAGTGGAAAGAGGGAGGCAAAGCTCGCACAGATAAGAGGGTGCCCATCCCGATAAACATCGCCACACCAAAGATGCAATCCTAAATCAGATCCACTGCGGGAAAGAAAGCCAGTGCAAGACATCGCGCAAAATATATAATGGTCATTAGCTTTCCTTTACAACACCAAGTTACTGATGGTGACTGACCCAGACACAGCTGTATTTCTGTGTCCCACGTGTATCCGCTCAGACACTGAATCACATCCTCGTCGCCACTGTTGCCAGTCTCACTCAGCATCGCCGTTCTATTCGTAACCATGGCAACGGTGGTGGCAGGCGGCAGTCTGTGTGTGACGACTCTTTGTCGCACAGTTGGTCTGCTTGGAAGGACACGCCTGAATGGTGTGGTCGCTAGACGCCTGGTGGTTGTGCTGGATGCGGTTCTGGTCGTCAAGGGAGGATTGGTTGTTGTGGTTGGTCGATTGTTGGCTGTCTGGTGGAGAGGGATGTCCGGGTCTCCGGGTGATTCCGTTTCCGGGTAGTAGTCGTCGTAGCTGTCCGGATCGTCCACTTCCGATAGACACCGGAAGTGACCTTCCGTGTTCACGCATGACTGACTCGATTCGCAGTCGTGTAAATCAATGATGCATTCATCGATATCTGGAAAGAGAAGTATTTGCAACTAGCAGTCTAACACGGATACCTAATAATTATTAAACTTAAAACCACACCAACGTTAGGAGATACCCCAATATAATTAAATATTCTCGAGATTTTACTAGGCATCAGTGCTTAAAGTGTGGAAAAATAAGTACCTGGACGCCCCTTACCTTTCCAAAAGAAGTACCTGGACGCCCCTTAGCTAAGTTACCTTTCCAGTCAATGCGGGCCAATAAGTGGCTGGACGGCGTTCGGATTTTAAGATAAGTGCATGGACGCCGTCCATGACCGTCCAATCACACTTTAAGCCATGCTAGGCATACTGCTAGATTTGAAATCACCGAAATACGACACAGTTAGCGGCCGAGATTAACGATAGAAGAGAATAGAATAATGACACATGTGTTGGCATAGCGTCTATTGTCAGAATTCACAGCCCTAAATACATTCTTTACAGAGACCTCTTTTGGCATAGCCTAGTATATTTAGGCCTACATGTTGATAAGGTGGAGTTATCAGAAACCTTTAAGCATTCGAAACAGCTGTTATATACCAAAGCATCATCTGAATGTTTTCTGCACTGGCCACTAAGCTTAGCCTTCGGTCTATGAAGAATTGAAGAGGTTTATTCACGGTTTTGATTTTATTTCTGACAATTGATTTATAGTAAAAATCCTGATTAATCAAATGCTGTTGCGATTATTTTTCCTTTTCCCAAGATGTTGATAAATGGCGAACAACGAAATGCTATACGTTTGAGTCAAAAATTAAGCGATCGTTTTGCATTCAGTCTATAAACAGCGATGGATTGTCTTAAAATGAGGACATTGCATTTTTAAGCAGTAGATCTACTGTTCCCGTTTATACCGTGGTTTAAAAATGTATCACATTCAGCACGTGAAATGATAAAAAAAATCATAGAAAGGTAGTAATCTTTGAATTAATAACTTATATATATATATATATATATATATATATATATATATATATGACTTAGCCTATCAGAGTTTAAACAGTTTGTCATTCTTTACGGAATAGATTCCAAATTAATCGAATTTAATTGATTAAAAGTGCAAATAAGCATGTACAATAACTTTTCCAGGCTATCCAATTCCATCAAAAACTGTAACAGCTCAATACTTATTATCGGCCGTTTTCCAAAAAAGTGAAAGACTAAAAATTATAGTCTCAACAAGAAAGTTAGACCTACTAATTGGAGGTCGTGCGTGCAAATTTTTTTTAAATTTCAAAACTGAACAAAGTTTTTCAGAGCAGAACAATCGATGCGAATCAAAACATGCATTCACCTAAAAATCTTCTTGCGCCTTCCACTTCAAGCAGCAACGATGTTTAGTAGATTAGTAGGCTACACATCGGAAGTGATCATCCCAAGAAGAAGTGTGAGAAATATTTCTTCTATTGAACTGACGGACCGCAGTCGATTGCACTCCAAGCAGATGTTTAGTTTACATAATGTATACATGTATATATATCACGCTGGGATGAAACGCTAGAGGCTTACAGCTGCGTAAGGACGCGCCTGCGGCTCTTGAGGTCTTTGAAGTCGATCGGTTGCCAGGTTAGGTTGCGGACGTCGGACGTTCAGCACGATGCGTGACGTCAAAAATAATAAGCATAGTATTTAGAGTTGCCGGAGTTGATGTGGGGTGCGGTGGTGCAATGGTGGGTTACGGTGCCTTGGAACCGGAGCGTTGCAGGTTCGATTACACCCCGAGCCACCGTGTAGGAGCCTTGAGCAGTTCTTTCACTGTCTTGCAATTACTCGTGCGCTTCGGCGTGAAACTCTGATGTAGTGTATGTGCTGTAGTCGGGAGCGCCTCAGAGTAGAGAGCTTGAATAGGCGCTATAGCAAATGCAAGATTTTTTAAGTGAATAAAAAGAAACTAAATGCAGCGGGATTGAAAAGTTGTTTGAATCAATTGGATCATCAACGACACATGCATGTACATGTCTATGGATAAAGATGGGTGACCACGAGTAAGAAAATAACGCGTCAATTTTCTTGGCCTCTGTGTAGGGCTTATAGACTGCAATAACTTGTCAATAATGACGATTGACCATGGGCGAAGTTTATCAGGGGCTAGGGGGCTAAGCCCCCAAGAAGACCCAGATTCTTTTTTTGACCGTGTAAATGGTATCCTTTCCGGGCTTAGCCCCCCATAAGGTTTTAGCCCCTCCAAGAACGGAAACCAAACTCCGGCCATGCGATTGACCAGTCCTCTACTTTTCCGCCACATCCTCCTCCAGACAGAGTACCGTCATTGTAATCATCAGGATGTATATCTAAGTGGACATTGGCCCAGGAATTGAAAACAAACCTTGCGGATGTTTGAATCGCGATATCTCCATCAAGAGTCCACCGCGTTTACCACAACACTATCGAGCAAAAGCGCGATGTAACGTGAGAAATGAAATATTATGCTGTGAACAACTTTCTTTATTATCGCTGTATTCATTTGCGCAGAGTATAGAAAAATGATTCACCTTCACACTGTCGAGTAAATCGATTCCAAGCGTAACCCGGTCTGCATCTGGTCGAGGGAATAGGAGTTGTTGGAGCAGGTGGTGTCGGTGATGACTGGAAGACGGAGGAAGGAGAGGAGTAGGAGGAGGTGGTGGCAAGTGGTACTCCGTCCTCTTCTTCCCGCCTTTGGCATAGGAACCCATCTCTAGTCTGAAGGCAGATCTGGTCGGTTGTACAACTGTGTCGACCTGTTCGACATTCATCACCCGTTGCTTCCTCCTCCTCCTCCTCCTCCTCCTCCTCAACCGCTGCTGCATCCAATTCACCTGACGATAAATCAACAAAACAATCATCAGAAGTTCATAATCGTTGCTGACAGATGTATACAGCAACGTAACCACAAACGACGCATACATCTCTGTGCTCCATTAAACGCCGCTTGCGTTTCGTGGAATTGGTTATTGGTTACGACGGTTACGGCTCTTCTGTAGCCGGGTATTTATGCAAGAAGTCTTCAGCAGAAGTTTACAATGTGATATAATTATGATAGTTACATGGTGTAGTGGTGGCGTCGTTGCCTTGAAGCCGGAAGGTTCGAGGTTTGAATCCACCTCGCCTGCTTAAGGACCTTGGGCAAGTCCTTCACTCACAATTATTGCTCAGCGCTTCGGCGTGAAACTCCGATGCAGTGTCCGCTCTGCATTCGGGAGCGCCTCTGAGTAGCGAGAGAGCTTGAAGGGGCGCAATAACAAGTGCACATACAAACAAACATCTGCCGAGTCCTATACAACGTAATCATCATCCGTGCTAGAAGTGAGATATAGACCTACGTATAGGCTAACTGATTTGCAAGCATGGATCTTTTAGCTGAGCCTCGATGCAGAACTGTTATGGGCTCGCGTGCATTCCACGCCTCTGCTCCCAAAGAATGGAATCTACTTCCACTCTCTCTTCGTTGCTCAAATTCACTCCCTACCTTCAAAAAACGGCTTAAAACTCACTATTTCTCTTTGGCTTTCAAGCACATAGACCTTTAACTGCGTCTTCCTCTGGCGGCTGACTATCCGCGCCTCAGATTCACACTTTGATGTGACCTTGCGCGCGTAATAAATTTGTGTAATAATAATAATTCATTTGTGATTGCATGAAACTGGTCATTGATCAATAGCCATTATTGTAGTATATAAGCCCATAGTCTATAGTCTATTATACAGAGGCTAAGAAAATCGATGCGTTATTTCCTTACTTAATTGTACGTATACCACGGTGAAATTTCGTCTAAATGTATCGTGAACATCAATCCTACATTTGTATTCATCCAACTTACTCGAATCTCTGACCAATGGCTTCAGGTGCCTCACTTCAAACCCTGAAGCAGGCATCCACCTTGCTCATCGAAACTTTTCGCCAACTGATTTGTATTTAATTGCATACAATAAATTATCAGCCTCACAAAAGACGTCTGTCTTCCTTAGCAAACCCTCTGAATAGAAAAGTCGCTTGGTCGCAGTAATGATAGACTCAGGGGCGGATCCAGGGGGCCCAATCCGACCATGGCCACCCCATTTCAAAAGTGCATGGGATGTGGCCCCCATTTGATTTCAACAAGCATCAAAAGTCGACCAGATGACTGATGACTAAAAAAGTCATCAGTTATTTTGGCACGGAAAATTGGGTATATTTTCCAGACATTTCGTCAAAATGACTAAAAAAGGTAATCAAAATTGTTTCTGGCAAAGATCACCGAAAGTCTTGGGCCCCCTCAAAAATTTATGTATCCGCCATTGGATAGGCTAAACTAATACGATTAGTCCTACTTACCGGACGCTAGGTGGCAGCTCTTGCCATCAGATTGTAGACGGAATCCCTGTCTACAAGTGCAGTGATAGCTGTCGATTGTATTAATGCAGATGTGAGCGCACAGTTCGCCTTCAAATTCCTCACACTCGTCGAGATCTGTAAAGAAGAAAGGAACTTTTCTGTGACCAGATGACTTATAACCATCACTTACGTTGCTCACGTCCTTCCGTTGCAGTGGTAATATCAGGGCTTTTTTAACGTGCAGTTCTACACAAAATGTGCAGTTCTAAATGGATTCGTGCAGTTGTAGAAGCACTTCCGTCACATTCCGTGCAGTTAAAACTAGTAAAAATAGGTCACTTTCTCGGATTGGGAGTAATTTACCATGGAGGATGAGAAAGGAGAGAAGAGGATGTGCAGTTCTAAAAGTTCCTTAAAAACAGCCCTGGGTAATATATTTGAATCTGAATAATCTCTTTGTCACGCGATTTAGGGACCACTGTGGACTAGTGTAGGCCCTATAGGTGATTTGTCACCGATGGGTATGCCCTCTGTAATGCCCTTCATTTTTAAAAATAATTGTTTCTATTACTTCTAGATCTTTAACAACATTTCTGTATCTCGCCAAAATTCAGCTCTTCTGTTGGTCAGTTGCACTTGAAGCGCTACTGAAATAACTGAATGGTCATTGATGTAAACGGCACTATATATGTGAGTTACAAATGAGATTTCATTATGATTATTAGCTTATTAGTTCAACAAGCCGCAGCCCTGTTCATGCAGCTGCAAAATGTGGAGCCGAACGAAGCTTACACTTGACAAGCCAAAGAGCAAAGTTAGTTGGCCTCAATCAGGGCTTTTTTTAACGTGCAGTTGTACACAAAATGTGCAGTTCTAAATGGATTTGTGCACTTGCAGAAGCACTTCTGAACAGTTAAAACTAGCAAAAAAGGTCATTGTCCTCCGATTGGAAGTTATTTACCATGGATGATGGGAGGGAAAAGAAGGAGTGGTGCAGTTATAAAAAATCCTTAAAAACAGCACTGGCCCCAATTCCGATGATAGAACGTTTTGGGCTTGAAGTCTCAGCAATGGCACATAGAGTTACCATACGTCCGGGTTTCCCCGGACATGTCCTCTTTTTAGGCTCCTGTCTGGGCGTCCGGGCGGCTTTCCAGAAAATAATATGGCTTTTGTCCGGGTTTTTCCCGCCCGTCCACGATCGACCGATCAATCTTACCTACTTTCCGTGTTATTTACTATTCCGTTCCGTGAACTGACACGAGTTCCAACAATATTTACCTCAATGGTATGGTTACCATAGGATTTCCGGTTCCTGTAGCGGTTTTTTGTAAATCAAACGCATAAATATAACACGGGTTACGTAGCCTAATGATAATTGTAGGTCTAAATAAAATAATAAATTTTTCGATTTAGCAAAAAAATTGACATAAAAAATGCGAAGCGTATACATGTTTTTGTGCAGGTCGTTATGGATGGCCGGGAAGCTAAATGTGTGACATGCGGCAGCGGAACTTATATGTCAGTTGCCAATAAGTATGCATTGGATTTAAAGGCGCACGTCGAAACACCGAAGCATGTGAAGAGTGTTCGGTGAATTTCATATACCAAAGTAACCAATTTTTTAGTAACATTAAGTACAGTGGCGGCGCCAGGATTTGAGTTTGGGGGGGTTGAAGCCTCGCGGCGAAAATGTTACATTCCCGCCGCCAAAATTTCTGACGACCTTTTTTTTAGTCAATGTCATCGACCGAAATCTCATGAAAATTTTCCGTTTTCGTTTTCACCGCCAAAATTTCTGACGACCTTTTTTTCAGTCGTCAGCCGAAAATTGTGGATATTTCAATGTAAAAAAATTCGGATGGTCCTTTGTAGGAGGACCTTAGCTCCCCCAGACCCACCTAGCGCCGCCACTGATTGGGTTCGACAAGCGACGAATGTGTCAGTTTTGTTTCTGCGTAGTCAGTGACAGCAATGTAACGTGTACTGAAGTGCTGGAGACTGGAGTACTGAACACTCACTCAATGAAGTTTAAAATTGAAAACATGTACAATAAGAACCAAATTTTGTGTAATTCAACGTTACTTATATTTGTACGACACTTAATATTGGCGTATATAACACTTGGAGCCGGCTACGGGATGGTGACCGGATGAACATTTTGTGTGTCCTCTTTTTCATCTGAGCATTTATGGTAACCCTAATGGCACACGCATTTGTTTTTACGTAGCATGCATGTCACTCCTGGGTGTAAGAATACCTGTTCTAAATAGGAACCAAATCAAACAACAAAATCAACCGACTAAGGGGTGTGGAGAAGCGTCGAGAGAGCTGATGGTTTGTTCTGGACGGCCAATAGTCTTGCATCACGCGACAGTAGCCTACGTCTAAATGCAATATTTCATAATTTTTACATTATTTAAATCGGGAGGGGGAGTGTTCAAACACCCTCAAACAGTAAACACCCCTTAGCTACGGCCTTGTTGGGTGCAAAGGAGGCGCACTTCATGCAGCGATGACAGGCAGGCGGGCACAACTTCAAAGATAAGCCTACGCTCGCTCTGTTGGACTTTATAGATCTAGCGCTATATAACGACTATGATTATCCTAACATTATGTAGTCGTCAGTTCTTCTTTCTCGCGTTCAGTTCTTCCTTTTCCGGTAATGGCTTAAAGACAGCTAGTTTCAGTTCTGGATCATGGCGATTAATCTTATTAAAATCTTATCGTTTACTAAGTGATCCGCTTCGTTTCTTAACAGGTTATGGGCCCAGCAAGCCTAGAGCTCGTAATGATCACAAAAGTTTATGATACGGAACTTTAATAAGACAAATAAGGATAATCAGGTCAACTGCGCAGTATAGCGTGACTGTTTTCTTACATCGCGACAGAAATGCGAGAAACAGTTGTTTATTTCTTTTCACCGAAAGAATAAAGATGACGGATAAAGGCTCAGGTAAAATCGCAAAACTGAATAATAGCAACTACCAGATTTGGAAGTTTAAAGTTGAACTTCTGCTAATTAAAGAGGACTTGTGGGACACTGTCACTAAAGAAACCCCCGATCCTATTACGGAAGCGTGGCAAAGTAAAGATGGAAAAGCAAGAGCCACGATAGGTTTGTTAGTTGAAGACAACCAACTTCATCTAATAAGGAAAGAAACTACGGCAAAAGGTTTATGGGAACAATTAAAGAAGTATTATCAAAAGGCAACACTGTCCAGTAAAGTCAATTTATTGAGAAAACTGTGTGCATTAAAGTTAACAGAACATGGTGATATGCAAAACCATCTTGCGGAAATGGAAAATTTAATTGACCAGCTCACGGCGTTGGGAGAAACGTTGGCAGAGCATTTAACAGTTGCTTTCTTCCTCAGTAGTCTTCCAGAAAGTTACGGGACACTGATTACGGCATTAGAAAGTAGACCTGAAGGTGATTTGACTGTTGAATTAGTCAAAAACAAACTCCTTGAAGAGTTTACAAGAAGGACAAGTAATTACTCAACACATAAAGGACAGGAATTAAAAGTTTTAAAGGCAACAGAACCAGAAACAAATCCTAAGGAACATCGCACATGTTACTTCTGTAAGAAACCTAACCACTTAAAAAGAGATTGCAGAAAGTACATCCAGTGGAAGAAAAGAAATCCGGACCACGCGGTTAAAACGTTGAGAGAAAATTTCAATGAAGAAAAACCAACAGAAAGTGTAGCACATACATGTCTTAAAGCAAACGAAAAAGACATAAGCAGTGTTTGGCACGTTGATTCCGGTGCAACAACACATATGTGCAGTAACAGAAATTTCTTCTTGAACATTAACAGACAGTACAACAGTGAAGTTTTTCTCGCTGATGGTCGAAAGATTAAAACAGCTGGAATTGGTGATGGGATGATAAATTTCATAAAGGAAAATGGAGAGATACATGTTGCAAAATTGTGTGGAGTCTTGTACGTCCCACAATTGAAAGGAAATTTAATTTCAGTAAAGAAACTTGTCAGTAAAGGTTGTGAAGTCAGTTTCAAGGAAAACAAATGCACTATCATAAAGGATGGAGAAGCAATAGCAATTGCAGATGACAAAAATGATTTGTTTGAATTGAGAATCTCTGACCAAACGAATAAAGTAAAGAAACACATATCGCACAGGTTGCACAAAGTTGCACAGGTTGCATACACGTTTGGCATAACAGAATGGGACACAGAGATCCAAAAGCCATACAAAACATGGTGAATCAGAATAAAGTATCCGGGATCATCATCAAGCCGTGTAAATTCTCAAGTGTGTGTGAATGTTGCATTCAAACAAAGATGACAAGAAAGTCAATTCCAAAGAAGTCAGATTCCAAGTCAGATGAGATTCTAGACTTAATACATTCAGATGTTTGTGGACCAATGCAGACAACAACACCTGGTGGGAAAAGATATTTCATGACGATGATTGATGATTACAGTAAATATACAGTAGTGTATTTATTGGCAAATAAATCTGAAGTACCAGAAAAGATTCAAGAGTACGTCAAGCATGTTCAGACAAGGTTTGGTAAAACACCGAAAAGAATTCGATCAGATAGAGGAGGGGAATACACAGCTCAAAGGTTACAGAATTTCATGCAAAGTGAAGGAATTCGAGCAGAATTCACAAACCCTTATACTCCTCAACAGAATGGTTGTGCAGAAAGAAAGAATCGTTATCTCACCGAGATGACAAGATGCATGTTAAAGGATGCAGATCTACCGCTACAATTTTGGGGTGAAACCATAATGACAGCAAACCATTTACAGAACAGATTACCAGTTGAAGGGATTGAAGGCACTCCTTATGAAAGATGGAACAAAAGAAAACCAAATTTAAGCTACATAAAGAGATTTGGATCTAAAGCGTACGTAGCAATTCCTGCAGAGAAAAGGCAGAAATTGGACGATAAAGCCAAGAAATTGACCTTCGTCGGTTATGAAAAAGGCACAAAAGGTTACAGACTACTAGATGTGAATGCTAACAAAGTATACGTCAGTAGAGATGTAATTTTTCTCGAGACAGATCCACATTTGTCAACAGAGGGTGATTTTGATTTGGACATTGAAGAACTGTCATCAAATTCAGATTTTGATGATGAAACTATTCTTTTTCCGACACATCAATTACCCGAGGAAGAAATTACACAGCCTGATAAGGAAATTACAGAAACTACAGACACTCAGGTAAATTTAAGAAGATCAGAAAGAGTCAACAAGGCGAAACCGCCCGAAAGACTAATTGAAACCATTAATAAAATAACAACAGTTGAGCCAGAACCAAGAAATTACAAGGAAGCAATATCTTGTCAACAACAAGAATCCTGGCGGAAAGCAATGGATGATGAAATGAAATCATTGAATGAAAATGGAACATGGGTCTTAACAGAATTACCTGAAAACAAAACAGCCATTGGTAGCAAATGGGTTTACAAAATCAAGAAAGACGAAAAGGGAAATATAACAAGATATAAAGCTCGTTTAGTAGCACAAGGATATTCTCAGAAATTTGGAGAAGACTATGATGAAGTATTTGCTCCAGTAGCAAAACCATCAACTCTGAGAACTATCTTGACTATAGCAGGTTCTAAAGGCATGATAGTAAAACACTATGATGTGGAAACCGCTTACCTGAATGGTAAACTATCTCATGAAGTCTACATGAAACAACCTGATGGATATCAGAAAGGCACTACAGAAGTCTGTAAATTGGAAAAGAATTTATATGGACTTAAACAAGGAGCAAATGAATGGAACAAAAAGCTCAATGAAATACTTGTCACTGATGGATACAAGAGAAGTGACAATGACCAATGTTTATATTCAAAACAGTACGATGATGGATGGATTTACATCTCAATTCATGTGGATGACCTGATTGTAGCATCGACAAAATCTACAATGTTAAAGAAGTTTGAAGAACTTATGAATAAAACTATGGTCATGAAGATCCGGGTGTTTTGAAACAGTCACAGAACAAAGCATATCGGAACTAAATATCATTTCGTACGGGAAATGTACAGAAAGAAGGAACTAGACATTAAGTATTGTTCTAGTGAACACATGATAGCTGATCTCTTGGCTAAGCCTTTGGAAGCAGTTAAAACTAGGAAGTTTACTAGTGAAATTGGGCTAAATTGAGAGAACAGTTTATTTTTTGTTATGATGCTATGGTAAAGTAGTCGTTAAGGAGGGGTGTTGGACTTTATAGATCTAGCGCTATATAACGACTATGATTATCCTAACATTATGTAGTCGTCAGTTCTTCTTTCTCGCGTTCAGTTCTTCCTTTTCCGGTAATGGCTTAAAGACAGCTAGTTTCAGTTCTGGATCATGGCGATTAATCTTATTAAAATCTTATCGTTTACTAAGTGATCCGCTTCGTTTCTTAACACGCTCATCCTCAGGTCGTGTCGCTGTTTGGCGTTTACCCAAATACCAACACGTGCGATGTCATAAAATAATTAAAAACATATTTTAGTCTTGTTTGCATCGCACCCACAACTTCCGTTTCTTTACTATATAACACATTTCTACCCATCATCCATCTTATACTCCTACAACTAATATGATTGTTTATTACTCATCTTGTCTATACAATATTTTAGCATCGATACCATCGCTTCATGACTCATCCAATGTCTATTTCTCATACAAGCAGACTTAACAAATAATTGTAATGGTACTGCAATAATACTTCACCTATTTTGCATTCGTACAATGTTTGCATCGCTCAGACAACTTCTACTTTTACATATGTAATTAATTATGAATGTCAGCCTGAATTGAATTAAGACCAGTCTGAGTTGACGTATAAAACTTGGGAATAATAGTATGCATACGAGCATAGGAGATGAATTAATTGACCTGTATTATACACCAAACAATTATACAAAATTGTATTGCAAAACACCAGATAGACCTATAGTTCCAAGTCACTAAGCGCAATACCGTGGACCCATAGGCGCAACCACCCCATGGGACCCACGGGACGCGTCCCCCCAACTTTTGAGTTGTCCCCTAGCTTTATTATTATGGTCCCCCAACTTTTAGGACGTGATTCATTATGGTCCCCCCCCAACTTTTAGGACGTGATTGCACCTATGCGTGGACCTACATTTAAGCCTTGAACAATTATGAAGGAGTAGGCTTAATCTGGAGTTTAGCAGAAAGCAGAATAAACACAAGTGATGGAAACACAGGATCGTTGGAATAAATGGAAGTGAGCCGAAGGGAAATTTCCATTTGGAAATCCAGAGCTTGGCGCATTCTTTTCTCTAGCACTGCAAAGTCGAGACTATGATGCACAACCGGATCTGCTCAGCGAAGATGGTTTGTCTCTACAAAGCTGTCAATACCAAACCAAACCAGACGAACGTTTTTACTCCTTTGGTCCCGTAACAACTTTTTCGAAAATTACCGACTTGCCCAAAAACAACTTCTGGTCCTAGTTACATTGAGTGTTGAACGCCTACGCGCGCATTGAAGACCATCAGCTTTCTCTCTCTCTCTCTCTCTCTCTCTCTCTCTCTCTCTCTCTCTCTCTCTCTCTCTGTGTCTCTCTCTGTCTCTCTCTCTGTCTCTCTCTCTGTCTCTCTCTGTATCTCTCTCCCTCTGTAGTAACTGCCTCCACTGCTATTCCTCTCTCCTCTTCCTTCGTCCGCTCTATATCGTCTCTCTTGTCTTTCCCCACTCTCCTTTCTCACTCATATTAGGTCTACTACTCCTTCTCTTCCTAGTCCACACCCTATCTTCTTCTTCTTTAACTTTTGTCTACTCTACTATACCCTCTCTCTCCTTTTCTCTATGTTTTCTTCTTTATCATATAACTCTCCGGACTTGACCCGCTGCCTATCATTCTGTTTTGATTAAGCGCCTGTGAATAAGCTGGTTCCCGCGACTTGGCTTTTGTGGGCGCTGTAGAAGTCTCGAGATTACGATTACGATTCCCACCTTCTCCTCTTTCTATCTCTTTCCTTTCAAATGTATTCCGTTCTTCCTTCTACACACAATAATATCTGATAAATATTATGCCCACTCTATTGACGACTGACTCAAAATGGAACAAAAACACTAAAACGGTAATTATTATCATTTTCTGATCAAAGAACGCACGTTCCATTGTCTTTATGATTGTCTCACCCGGATCAATTGTTGAGGCGACAGATGTGTGACGTGGAAGAAGAGGAGCAGGAGTCCTTGCGAGAGGGAACCCATCTTCACCATCCGGTTGCTGCAACGGTCGAACGGTTCGATCGGATTCATCCGTCTGACCAACGCAACAATCCGTGAACGCCTCAACGCACAGTGCACTCCGACTCAACTGAAGCGGAACGTGACACGCTTGACCGATCTGACTGATGATTAGCCCCAGATGGCAGCAGTTACAGCACTCCTAGATCAATCGACAGTCACCAGAATTGAATAGAAGACTATAGCAGACAAGTAGTCAGCTTCATTTGGATGGCAGATCGCATAGTTCAAACAGTTATTATATTCGATTAATGGTAACAAAAACTGATAGACACACCGCTATCAGTTACAAAAAACAGTTTATTAAATACAAAATAATACCTATAGAATGTCTTTAACCTTGACTGGTTGTCTTTGTCTTTGGATGAGAGCAAATTTAAATGACATAAATTACAAAAAAGAATAATTCTATGCTTATATAGGCTACTATAAGTTAATGAGTTTATACTTTTTTTAACATCATTAATGAGCATATGGTGCCTTCCTATACAAAACCCGAGACATGTAAAGTCCACAATGGATCGCAGGCATTGTTGCTGAAGAGTAAAACAATGGGAAGTGGTCATGGTTAAATTTTCCGCAAGAGCTTGAGTAGAAGAGTAGCGAAAGAGCAATCATGGAAATTCAACCGCACCATCATAAAGGAGTTTGCAGCGCTAGTGAATAAGCTGATGGCCCGCGCTTGGCTTTGGAGTAGCGCTTTAGAAGTTTGGAGATTACGATTACAATTAGATGGTCTGCTTCCCCCATTAAGACAACGGGTGAAAATGTTTCGGGACGTGCAAGTGCCCCATGCCTCTATGTACAGGCGCACATGATCCAAGGAGTTCTTGAATTACATTAATCATTCAAATAATTATTATGTGTATTGCTGCCTTCAAGAAACCTACTCAGATGCGCCCCTGCCCAACCACGCAGTGCAATTTAGATTCCAGCAACTTCACAACCTGTGCTAAACATGTTAAAAATGTTTGAGCATCACCAGCAACAGTTTCCTGCGTTTAGAATAGAATATAATAGAATAGAACATAACAGAACTTAATATAACATAATACAAAATAATAGATTACAATAGAACATAACATTAGAACAGCTTAGAATTACGCAGAATACGATAGAATGTTGACACTGTATTGCATGGACAATACAATAACATTACTGACTGTTCATCATCGCTTACCTTAGCATCTTCGTTGGCCTGGTAGAGATGAAGCCCATCGCACCTGTTGAGTAGAACGGCTGTTTCTTTCCCTGCTGTGCATTGCTTCTCTCTCCTCGACAAAACACAACAGGTGTCGACGAGAGCCGTGCAGGCGAGGGTCTCGTCCGGTCCTGCATACAACTGCAATTCCCCGATGTAAGAAGACTCGGATGGGTAGGGACCACAGACTGAGTCACTTTGAGTCGTCCACGCTCTACCAAGCTCACAACACTGACTGACAACATTCGGATCCAGGCCTTCCACACACACACAGAAATCATACATTTTTTCTTTTTGGTACCATTTCTGTTTTAGCGTTCTGCATAATTATTATTCACCACTGCGTTGGGTCTTAGCGTTGGTTGCAATACTGTAGCCAGGATTTGATTTCGGGGGGGGGGTGTTTCTTCAGTTTCCCGTCCTAAAAACTGATGACTTTTTAAAGTCATCCGGCCGAAATCTTCAGGAAATGTCACCAATTCGTTCAATTTTTTGCATTTTTCATTTCGGAGGGTGTTTTCATGGTTTTATTTTATGGCTTTTACATCATGTTTTAGTAAATGCATTCTTTTATTTTTTCCATTTTCCATTTCGGGGGGTGTTCAAACACCCAAAACATCCCCTAGCTACGGCCTTGGTTGGTTGAATACAAGATCAACTGATTAAAATAATTCTTTGTAAATAGAAGTAAATAGAAGTGAAAGTCTGATAGATTGTAAAATTCTTGCTTGAATTGGATTTGGATTTAAAAAATAATTATTGTCGCTTAACTAGAAGCTAGATTGAAGAAACGAGTCTTGGTAAATAGAAATCGATTGGTGAAAATATATCTACACAGAAATGGGATCGATTAAAAGATTCTTGCTTGAATTGGTGTTGGATTCATGAAGGATAATAATTGTGATTCACATAGAAGCTGGATTGCTGAAAAAGCAATTATTATTTGAATAGAAGCTGGATAGTGGGAACGAATTCTTGCATCCTTCTTCCAATCCATAATAGGCCTATAGGTCTACTTCTGCTACAAATATCTTCTTTATCGCTCAACCAGCTTCCAGACTTACAGTCACTTACTGCAATAATTTAGCTTCTACCCAGTGCCTAAAGTGCGGAATAATAAGTGCCTGGACGCCCCTTACCTTTCTAGTCATTGCTGGCCAATAAGTGCCAAGACGGTGTTCAGATTTTAAAATAAGTGCATGGACGCCGTCCATGACCGTCCAGCCACATTTTAAGCCCTGCTTCTACCTCTGCTTTAATTATTGCCTACCTATCCATCTTTTAACGTTCCTGCTAATTATAATCTAGCACTAATATCATGTTTTTCGTCTATCATAAAAGTGCTTTAGGTTTTTGGATTTGCATAAATGCAGATCGCTTTTTGATTGTCCTAATCAGGTCAACTGTGAAAGATAAAAAGCCAAAGTGTCAACAGACATCTTCTGAAAAAATTTGGTAACGGCCCGCAATTCCGAGGGTCCACTATTCCGAAGGTCCACTATTCCGAATATCCGCTATTTTTTCGTTTTCCTTGGTGGTTAAGGTTACAGTGGGTTAGGGTTGGGGTTAGGGTGGGTTAAAGTTGGGTGGGTTAGGATTAGGTTTAGGGTAATGGTTAGGCTATGGCTAGGGTTGGGGAGGGTTAGGGTTATGGTCATGGTTGGGGTGGATTAGGATCAGGTTTAGGTTTAGGACTATCGTTAGGGTTGGGGTGAGTTAGGGTTAGGTTTAGGGTTATGGCTAGGGTTACGGTTATAGCTAGGCTTAGGATTAGGTTTAGGGCTAGGGTTCGGAATAGTGGACCTTCGGAATAGTGGACCCAAAATTTTTTTAGGGCGCCCTATAATAATAATAATAATTATCTCAACGACGAAAGCAGAGGCGCTACATAATTTCCACTGTAGAAGCGGAATAATCACCTGAGATTTGTTTGGGAAATGTTGTTGCTGCTATGAGCAGAATGCCGAGACCGAATAATCCGAAGGCGGCGTCTGTCTTCCGTTTGAGACATGGCGTTCCTGAGACAGACACCATTCGCGTGGTGGAAGAGGAGGAGGAAGACGAGGTGGAAAACATCTCCAAGATGCGGAAGATACTGGAAAACATTACAACGAACGTATCCGTATTTCCATCTCTTTATCTGGGTCGCATTCTCAATGAATCCCATTCATCTCAAACGAACAGAATTCCTTCTTGAAGTGTGTCAGCGTAATCGACCACACACCACACGACTCACATAATAGATATATTACGATCCAATTACAAGCATCCACTTGAAAGCATTCCTCCACAGCACACAACCAACTTCTCCTCCTCCTCTCTAACTCCTTAGCTTCCCATTATCTTCGTTCTTGTGATAAACTACAACCTAACAACCACCAGACAGTAAGCCACCACTATGCTCCGCTGCTGTACTTTCACTTAACGTTGGCTTAATGTTCCATGTAACTCAGGCTTCTTGTAAGTCGTCTGCAGGCTACGTTGGAGTAAGTTACCCATCACATCGGCCTCGAGCAGCAGTAGCCTACCTGAGACGCCGCCCGGTCCTCCATTCAGCCGCTCGATGCTGAGCCTCTTCGGCCTCCAACGTAAACGCCGCATCGTCCTTGTCCGAATAAACACAACCACAGAGAGCTCAGCTAAAGCTTCCTCTTCTTATACATATATCTCTGTCTCTCTCTGTCTCTGTCTGTCTGTCTGTGTGTGTGTGTCTGTCTGTCTGTCTGTCTGTCTGTCTGTCTCTCTCTCTCTCTCTCTCTCTCTCTCTCTCTCTCTTACTCTCTCTTACTCTTTGGCGGATGTGTGCGTACGTCTGAGTAACCCACACAACTATAACTTTGCTTTAAACTGTAGCACGTGTCCCACATTTGGGGTTAGAACCAGTGGCGGCGCCAGGATTTCAGTTGGGGGGGGAGGGTGAAGCCTCCCGGAGGAAATTTTCCATTTTCATCCGCCAAAATTTCTGACGACTTTTTTAAAAAGAAATCTCATGGAAATTGTCCATATTCAATTTCTGACGACCTTTTTTGGGTCATCCGGTCCAAAATCGTGGAAATATTTCAGTTTTGCATGTAAAAAACCCGGATGACCTTTTTTAGGGGGCTTAGCTTTTTATAGGGGGCTTGGCTCCCTAGCCCCCCCATCCGCCACTGGTTAGAACTTAGAATTAGCTGGATATTGAAGCCCTCTGTATAGTCTTCCTTAGGATCATAATGGTTAAAGCTAAATGCCTGCATAGGTCCCTCTCTATGAAATGGACTTCCACCATCACTTCGCTCTGTCATCCTCTCTGGCAGCCTTTCATCATCTTTCTCTCGTCCCAAAACCTGCCTTATATTTCGAGGTTGCACGCAGTGGGAGCGCTTCTGAAAGGCTCTTGAAGCGAGAAGCGCTTAACGAATGGACAGATGCAATGAGTCTTCATTGCCATGCATACAAATTCCAATTGAATCAAGGTCTGACCCTCCAGTTATTTATCTGCAATAACCACACCGTCTCCAATAATTTGGAATGCTATCAATATATTCACTAGGAGAGGTATTTCGTCTACTACTCTACTAAATGCTAACTGATCAGAACTAATGCATTCGCCAAGCCTAATGCAGCGTTGAAATGTGATTAGCATTAATCTTAATCACATTATAATCTTGTTTACGAAACGTTTATTAGACCAGTAAAGCGCGGATTCCACTTGTCCAAGAATTGGAGTAAGTACTCAATTCTAACGCAACTTACACTAATCTAACTAGAGCCACAGACTGCAAGCGCATACCTCGCTCGAGCACTCAATCTCGATGCGCGTGTATACTCTATATATTTTATATTTATTACATATCATGGGAGCAATTATTATTACTGCACGTATATATATATATAAATGGATGTTATATATATATATATACATATATAGATATGGTAAATAAATAGCATATATATTATATTTATCTAACACGGCGCATACTGGTGCATGTACATGTAGGGTATACGCTATGTCGACGAAAACATCATCGCCCTTATTTTCCAATGCTCCGCCTCTATTTCACCCCTTGTCTGATGGTGTCAATTTCTTCCAGTTTCATACGCCTCTTATGGTCCACTATCTATCTAACTGTCTGCCTGTCTGTCTGTCTATCTGTCTATCTATCTATCTATCTATCTATCTATCTATCTATCTATCTATCTATCTATCTATCTATCTATCTATCTATCTATCTATCTATCTATCTATCTATCTATCTATCTATCTATCTATCTGTAACGCCCGCCCCTATCGGCCTCCCCGGAGTCGCCACTTCCGGATCCTCGCCTGATGGGACCGCGTGCTGCTGTGGACGAGCTCTAGAGATAGAGGGAGGACAGGAGGAGGTGACTTCTGGGTTCGAATCCCAACCCAGGAAAGGCGGCCAGTCTTTTCGACTACCGTACTCCCTATATGAAATTGGCGGCCTACCAGCCAATCTATCACTTCTTCGCAATATACAGGGTTGCGTGAAATCTTTAGGCCTAGCACCCAAAGTTTCCTCCAGGCCGATGGTCGAGTGGTATGGCGCGTCCGCAGTGGTAATAGCGGTGAGGTAACCAGGGTTCAAATCCACAGCAGGCTTGGGTACCGGCGATGCCTCTAGCCTTTCCAATCGTGATACAACTTCCGTCAGCGCTTCCCTGACATTTAATTGCTCTGAGGTGATTGCATCCTGCGTATCTCTGACATAAGATTTTACAGAAGAGATTTCCTCTCTTACATTTGATTGCACTGCCAGGACATTAAATTCTACCGTGGAAATCGCCTCTTGCGTGTCCCTGGCATTAGTTTCAATTGACGACTGCATAAAAGACATCGCCTCATGAGTACTCTTAGCATTGGTTTGTATTGCTTCATGAGTCGACTTAGCATTAGTCTGTATTGCTTCGAGCAATATCTCCATCGAGGAAGGGGGCCGTGAAGGCTGAGCAGGGGTGACTGGCCTAGACTCCTCCATAGCGCTATAGAAATGACTCCTATCTTTATAGCTCACAGTCAATATCGCTAGCAGTGAACGAAGTAGTTATTCTTATTAACAAATCAAGCATTCAATCCACATCCGTCACATTCAAAGCCATCAATAATCAAAGTAAGAAGTTTAATTAATATTTCTTATTATTCCCAATCAATTGAATCTTCAATTGACATCAATTATGTTCAAAGCAATCAAACATAAAAGTCAGTAAGTTCAATTATCAGTTCCTATCCTTTGTAAAGACATTCAATGAAAATCAAATGCAACAATTCAATGCAAACACCTATCAACCGGAGTATGCCTGAATTAAATCCCGATTGACTCTCAAGTCCCACAGCCAATTTCAGTTCAGCCTAAAATGTCTTAATAACCGATCGTATTAATTCCCCAATAAAGCGTACCTTATGTCCGAAGACAAGGGACAAAGCCGATCGTGTGCGAAGAACAGCGACGAAGACAATATCCAAGAGATGCGACGAAACACACAGAAAGGCGTCGAGTTTGAAACGCCCGAAAAGATCAGCTAAATCCGATGCTGATTTCTCGCAATGAACAACAATTTCGGCTATTTATCCAAGCCGTTTGAGAAAGACGCCCTTAGGCAACCATACGAACAACCGCTTCGCGACACAATTTCGAAGAACGAGAGCAGAGCGCTGACGATTCGAAGCCCACGATAAATCACTCCATGTGACAGGGCGAAGAGAGGCCTTGACCGATTAATCCAGGAGTAGATCCAATGCGAAAGCGAAGGCAAAACTCGCAACAACGCTGATATATTTCTCGCAATAAACAATTCTTTTATTTAATCGACTCCATGTCGAGAGAGAATGAATCGCCGACAGAATCCGTGTATGCGCAACTAGTGCAAGCAGGCGCTTATCCTGGCCATGCTTCACCAACTTGATCGAGCCTAAAACTACCAACCGCCGCAATACATCCGACCGCCCTGAGATCCTGTGCGCAACTGAGCCTCTCAGCGTCGCGCTGCTCTTTTATTACTGCCTGACAAGGAGAGCGTCCCCCTTTCTGCGCATGACCAGCAAGTGAGCCGCGCGCGCAAACCCAGCAGCAACGCAGCTGTTTCAAGGCGGCAAGAATTAGCTGCCAGCTGCGTCCTCTCCTGTGTATCTCCGCGTCTGTCTATAGCTCACTGTCTTTCTCCTTCTATCTCTCCGTCTGAAAAGCGCCATCTGCCGCTGATCACGTAGGCATTAAATGCACTAGTTCAACCTTGAGAAAACGCACGTACACAAACCCACACGCCAACGGTGTTTCCTTCTCAATCCGTGTCCCTGCCTGTGCTTGTCTGGCTGGCTGTATTCCTCGCTCACTCTGATCATCAGACCACCTCAGAGAGCGTGCGAAAGTTTAATTACCCTCATCGACTGCAAGCGGCGCGGCCTTTGAAGACGGCCGAGGCGTCAATTGCCTTATCGTGGGAAACTACGCGAATCGGAGGCGCAGCTGCAGCGGCTACGTCAGCGGTCGCTGTGACCCGTGTCAAGCGCAAATCAACATTAAAATATAGGTCACACAAGGCAGCTCAAAAATACAGAAATAAAACAAATATATCAGATCCCTGAAACCCCATAATCGATCAAAAATTAAATAAAATAATATTAGCGACCCGTAGCGTAGTTATACGTCGCTACACTATTCTCGGCCCTCCCTGATTTCAGGATCCTTTTAATTGGAAAAATGGATCCTGAAATGTTAGTAAGGCCATACTCCAATTTTTACATCAATGATTCAAATGCAAGAATTAAAAATATATGCAACGAACAGTCCTCAACGTAAGCATCAGAAAGTTCACATTTTAGCGTTAAATGTCAGTTCCAGCGTACGAAACATTTATTATTATTATAATTATATAGCTCCATCGCTAATAGTTCAGTAAAGCTCAAAAGCAATTCTATATATAGGTCTCCTTGAGTTTAGTTAAGCACAAAGTCCTCCACGGCAAGCATTGACTTAAGAACCCACGGGACAGCCACAAAAACCACTAGACCTTCGTTACCTTTACAACAGGTCATCTGATTAATAGGCCACCCATGGCCTTTACCATCGAGACTTCTTTAGGCATTTCACTGTAGGCAAACGTCTACATTTAAAGACTCATCTAAGCAGTTAAACCTAAGTCTCTAATCCCATTAACAACGGTGCTATCATAGCAAATTACCTGAGACTACACACACAGCTTAAGTCTCCAAAGGCCAATGCTCATTATAACTATCCGTAGGCTCCCCATCAAAGCTTACCGTAAGAGACCAAGCCTAACTTCAGCTTAATAAGCCGCTCCCTTCCCAACATCTTTCAGTAGGCCTACTTAATTATTAAAAATGCAACCGATTATGCATAGAATTAGAATAGGCCATTTAAACATAGGCTAACGTAACATATTATTGCAATTAACGTTACAAAACAGTCACATTGCATAATCGTAAAAAATCCTAGGCCTAAAAGGATTATCATGATTTTAATATGAGATCTTAGTCTAAAGCGCAAATCAACGTTAGGCCACTTTAGTCTACTATAAATCCTTAGGCATCATTGCAGAGCATCAAGGCCTATTATCTTTCCTTCATTCTATCAGTGATGCAGCGGAGACTAACGGGACCACCCACGCGCCTGGGAAACACGATTGCTAATTAATCGCCGCTCACTATTCTCCCACGCTATGCATCTACCGCGTGCGTCTCTTAAAATCCCGTGGGAATTAGGCAACAAACCATCATGTAGGCCAAAGTGCATCATACGACGACCGACGTCACCCTGTCCGTGCACAAAGTTAGGCCTATTTCTACGAATCCAAAATTAGGTCAATCAATAAATCGTAGCAAATCCTTTAAAATTATTTTTTTTAATTAATCATGTTATAGATAGAGCGGGACATAGGCCTAATGCAGATTTCGACTTTGAGCGTTATCTCACAATTACTTCTTAAAGACATAGGCCTACTATTTTAACGCAGGTCATAATATCACATAATCCATCATCATGGCTAATTCCACTACAAGTCTAAGTTCAAGGTCACATAATCGTCATCAATGGCCTTAACTAAAATAGGCAATCTTATATATATATATCAACAGGTAAAACCAATATTTATATAGCGCAATGCAGGCAATGACAGTCCAGTTTTCTGTCTACAGCAGAGGCAATAATAAAATCGTCCATCGCTTCATTGCAAATGCAATACAATACTAATCTATATCACCATTGCAAACATTAATCAGACAGTCGGCAATGCAATACAAATATTAATACTATGCACAACATACGATGCAAGAATACAGTTATTTACACAGTAACACACACATGCAAAGCCTTCCACATGTAAAGTAAACGTATTCATCACAATCAAAATAAAACATGGTTACAGATGCTTCTGCATTCATAATGGCCGCCATTATGCGGTCATTCAGCAAAGTTACCCAGCCGACGTCAAGTTCTCAGGCGGACGAAGTCCGGTCGGTTCTCCCAGCATCCTCCAGATCCGGTCCTCAGGGGGTCCATTGCGAAGCGGACAGCTCCTCAAAAGGTGCGAACTGTCGTCACAGTAGAAACAGCGTCGCTCCTCTCTTGGTGAGTTCCGACCACTGTCTCGCCTCCTCGACGATGATGGCGACCTCCGCGACCGACGCTCCTGGTTCTGCCCGTTCCGCTGGTCCCTGCTCGGCGCTGGAGCGGACCGAACAGCGAACACACGACCAACGCTGGGGTTGTCGTGGTTATCGCCCACCGGTTGTCCAAGGTTGTCGCTAGGTGGAGCCTGCTGCTGTTGTCGAAGAGGACAAAAGCGCGCTATATGGTCCGTTGCTGAACATTCGAAGCATCTCCGCGGCGATGGTCTTGCCTCCGTTTCCACTTCTCTCTGTGGTCGACTTCTACAGGCCGAGCTCAAATGACCAAGCCGATGACATAGGAAACACCGTGGAGTTCCCCGTCCATTGCCTCCATTGGCGTTCGACCATTCGTTTCTTGTTGACCCGTTCTGACCTCTCCACGGCCCGCGATTGTTGTCTCTGTATTGTGGCGCCGAAACGGATTGTCGCTCCTTCTCTAGTCGCTCCACTTGTCTCCTCATTTGCTCCATCCGCCGTTCCAGATCCTTTGCTTTCGACTCTTCTTCCTGTTCTTTAATTGCGTTGCCACGGCCGTGTCGTCGGTCTTGTTGCTCATGGCCACCGTCTTCTGCTTTCTGGTAGCCGTCCAATCGCATCGCTACCTTGTAGGCTTCGTCGAGGGATTTCGGTTCTCGCTCTCGGATTTTCAGAGCAAGCGTTCTATCTCTCAGGGCATCCAAGAATGCCCGAACAGCAATTGCTTCGCTGTGAGCCGTCGAGGAACCCGGATAGGCTCGCGTGGAGAGACGTCGGATGTCGTCCACCAGGACGCCCATATCCTCGTCGACTTTCTGTTTCCTGGTGCTTAGCTGCGTTTGGAACAGGGCTTGTTGTTCAGCGTTGCCGTATCGTTCACGAAGTCGCTGGACCAAAGCCGTCCAAGTGTCCAGGCTATCTGCGTTCGACTCGCTCAGCAAATGAGTCGCCGGTTCAACCAATGAGACTACTAATTGGTTCAATCTCTCCTCGTCCGTCCATCTGTTATTCCTGGCGCACACGGAGAATTTTCGTAAGAATGTTTCAACGTCCGTCTTTCCGCTAAAAGACCCGAGTTTCAGGAATTGTGTTGGCTTGGTAGACGAAGGCGACGACTGTTTGGCCTCGCCCTCTTTAGCTGTCGTCGACGCGGTCGGTTCTGCTTCCTTGATTGTTCCCTTTGAACCGATCGACGGTAACCCCCAGTCGCCGGTCGTTTGCGTTGCGACGGTGGTCGTCGGGACAACTTTAATAGGGCCGACTGAAGCGTTGGTAGACGTCCGTGCTCTCGTTTCACCAACCGCAGACGTCGCTTTATCATCGCCCGTCGTTTCATTCTTCTCCAGAGGTGTCGACTTCGTTACCGTCTGACATCGCGGTAATTCGGCGTCACGGCTAAATCCGAAGTTCTGCGCACCCAGGCACGAACTCATCCTCGCCGATTCCACGACCGTTGGCCACCGAGGAAAGACGGCGTCGCTTGGTCGAAGCGGGTCGAGACAGCGAGGCGGGTCGACCCAAACCCGGTTGTCGCTGCTACCGTAGAAAGCGTTCGGAGCGTAGGTCGGAGCATACCTCCACGGCATGTTTGAATGGTCGGGACGAGCGTATGGTTGCATCCAGTCGACCGTTGCCATCGCCGCTGGTCCAGGAGGAAGGTCGGGTCGAGCGTAGTCTCGACCAACCATGGTCGAAGTTGCACGACCGTGGAAAGCACCGTCGGGCATTGAGGTCGGCATTCCCGACGTTGGTTGCCGGCTGTCGATCCGGTGCTGCGCCGTTTCCGCTCTTTGTTGATCGACGAACGCAGGCGGTTCTTGCATCCTCCATTGCGGATCAAGTCGAGAATATGCACCGTGGGAAGGCGACGAAGAGGCAAAAGGAACTGGATTGACCTTATCACCCCCCTCCCGTGACAATTTATTAGCGATCGGTTTATTTATTTCCAAATTTCTAAACTCCGGTTGCCGTGCTGCATGCATTCTGTTATCAATTATTTTAACAGTTTTAGGTCTAGATTCCATTATCTTGCTGATTTCAATGTCTACACTACCATCATCAGACATTATATCCACAATATCAGCAAATTCCCTTTCCTTCCTTCTTTCAAAAGAAATTGCCATTTCGCCTGTTCTAGCATAGTCAGTTTCCTCTTCTAACCTATCATCGCCAAAATCTCTAGAACTAATTTGACCCCACTGGCTGGGACCAATTGTAACGCCCGCCCCTATCGGCCTCCCCGGAGTCGCCACTTCCGGATCCTCGCCTGATGGGACCGCGTGCTGCTGTGGACGAGCTCTAGAGATAGAGGGAGGACAGGAGGAGGTGACTTCTGGGTTCGAATCCCAACCCAGGAAAGGCGGCCAGTCTTTTCGACTACCGTACTCCCTATATGAAATTGGCGGCCTACCAGCCAATCTATCACTTCTTCGCAATATACAGGGTTGCGTGAAATCTTTAGGCCTAGCACCCAAAGTTTCCTCCAGGCCGATGGTCGAGTGGTATGGCGCGTCCGCAGTGGTAATAGCGGTGAGGTAACCAGGGTTCAAATCCACAGCAGGCTTGGGTACCGGCGATGCCTCTAGCCTTTCCAATCGTGATACAACTTCCGTCAGCGCTTCCCTGACATTTAATTGCTCTGAGGTGATTGCATCCTGCGTATCTCTGACATAAGATTTTACAGAAGAGATTTCCTCTCTTACATTTGATTGCACTGCCAGGACATTAAATTCTACCGTGGAAATCGCCTCTTGCGTGTCCCTGGCATTAGTTTCAATTGACGACTGCATAAAAGACATCGCCTCATGAGTACTCTTAGCATTGGTTTGTATTGCTTCATGAGTCGACTTAGCATTAGTCTGTATTGCTTCGAGCAATATCTCCATCGAGGAAGGGGGCCGTGAAGGCTGAGCAGGGGTGACTGGCCTAGACTCCTCCATAGCGCTATAGAAATGACTCCTATCTTTATAGCTCACAGTCAATATCGCTAGCAGTGAACGAAGTAGTTATTCTTATTAACAAATCAAGCATTCAATCCACATCCGTCACATTCAAAGCCATCAATAATCAAAGTAAGAAGTTTAATTAATATTTCTTATTATTCCCAATCAATTGAATCTTCAATTGACATCAATTATGTTCAAAGCAATCAAACATAAAAGTCAGTAAGTTCAATTATCAGTTCCTATCCTTTGTAAAGACATTCAATGAAAATCAAATGCAACAATTCAATGCAAACACCTATCAACCGGAGTATGCCTGAATTAAATCCCGATTGACTCTCAAGTCCCACAGCCAATTTCAGTTCAGCCTAAAATGTCTTAATAACCGATCGTATTAATTCCCCAATAAAGCGTACCTTATGTCCGAAGACAAGGGACAAAGCCGATCGTGTGCGAAGAACAGCGACGAAGACAATATCCAAGAGATGCGACGAAACACACAGAAAGGCGTCGAGTTTGAAACGCCCGAAAAGATCAGCTAAATCCGATGCTGATTTCTCGCAATGAACAACAATTTCGGCTATTTATCCAAGCCGTTTGAGAAAGACGCCCTTAGGCAACCATACGAACAACCGCTTCGCGACACAATTTCGAAGAACGAGAGCAGAGCGCTGACGATTCGAAGCCCACGATAAATCACTCCATGTGACAGGGCGAAGAGAGGCCTTGACCGATTAATCCAGGAGTAGATCCAATGCGAAAGCGAAGGCAAAACTCGCAACAACGCTGATATATTTCTCGCAATAAACAATTCTTTTATTTAATCGACTCCATGTCGAGAGAGAATGAATCGCCGACAGAATCCGTGTATGCGCAACTAGTGCAAGCAGGCGCTTATCCTGGCCATGCTTCACCAACTTGATCGAGCCTAAAACTACCAACCGCCGCAATACATCCGACCGCCCTGAGATCCTGTGCGCAACTGAGCCTCTCAGCGTCGCGCTGCTCTTTTATTACTGCCTGACAAGGAGAGCGTCCCCCTTTCTGCGCATGACCAGCAAGTGAGCCGCGCGCGCAAACCCAGCAGCAACGCAGCTGTTTCAAGGCGGCAAGAATTAGCTGCCAGCTGCGTCCTCTCCTGTGTATCTCCGCGTCTGTCTATAGCTCACTGTCTTTCTCCTTCTATCTCTCCGTCTGAAAAGCGCCATCTGCCGCTGATCACGTAGGCATTAAATGCACTAGTTCAACCTTGAGAAAACGCACGTACACAAACCCACACGCCAACGGTGTTTCCTTCTCAATCCGTGTCCCTGCCTGTGCTTGTCTGGCTGGCTGTATTCCTCGCTCACTCTGATCATCAGACCACCTCAGAGAGCGTGCGAAAGTTTAATTACCCTCATCGACTGCAAGCGGCGCGGCCTTTGAAGACGGCCGAGGCGTCAATTGCCTTATCGTGGGAAACTACGCGAATCGGAGGCGCAGCTGCAGCGGCTACGTCAGCGGTCGCTGTGACCCGTGTCAAGCGCAAATCAACATTAAAATATAGGTCACACAAGGCAGCTCAAAAATACAGAAATAAAACAAATATATCAGATCCCTGAAACCCC